>LR549139.1:0-234884 GCA_900536415.3 Caenorhabditis sp. 38 MB-2015 | reverse complement strand
ATTTTTGGAGTTTCTGGGTAGATTTTCACCGCCTTTCTCCGCTTTTCTCAACGCTGAGAAAAGCGGAGAAATTTTTCTGAATAGCCCCATTAGAAGTTCTCAAAATTTTAAAAGTTTTTTCTGTGCATTTGTAGAAGTCTATGAAAATCCTCTCGGAGCTTAATTTTTCGTAGATTCACATTCAAAATAGTTAGTGTCAGCTCAAAGGTAAAGCAACCTCAACTTTTTATAACCAGCTATACATAGAAATCTCACTCGCCACGTTCCAGCTCTAATATCGTTTGCCAATTGTGTGAGGATGGTCTAAATCATCTCCAAAGTCTCGAAGTTCTTTCAAAATTTGTAGTGTATTCTAGTCTAAAGTGTTGATATCAAATTTCGAGGAAAAAATTAGAAACATATTTTATGCACAATGTTTTTTTACTTATTGCTTTGGATGATCAATTTTGAAAACTATCAGTCGTTTGTGACAATGTTAATAGTCTATTTTTTGA
Source organism: Caenorhabditis sp. 38 MB-2015 (assembly GCA_900536415.3). Lineage (NCBI taxonomy): Eukaryota > Metazoa > Nematoda > Chromadorea > Rhabditida > Rhabditidae > Caenorhabditis > Caenorhabditis quiockensis. Next base: position 234,390 of record LR549139.1, on the reverse strand, counting down.
CACTATGACATGATTTTGATGTGACTATATCCAAAAATTGGATTCATAATTAAATAATGATATGATGTCACATAGTTTAAAAAAAACCGCTAGTATTTGTTCGATTATTTTGTTGATCAATAGCACTGGTTTTTTTTAATACCAACTTTCATCATTTCTTGTGCTTTGGATGGTCAATTTAAAAAAGCTATCAGTCATTTGTGACATTGTTAATGGTGTTTCGATTGACACTACAACCTACGGACGAGGGAAGCCGTTTTTGAAACAAATTTTCAAAGTTTCAAGATGTTTGAAAATTTATCTATTAATTTGTTGTATAACCCTTTCATATCATTCATACAAAATATCACTATCACTATGTCTATACATTCATTCGTACATCAATCATTCAGTTTTAGATTTTCTGATATATACGAAATGGCGTGTTAGTCTATACACAAGATAAAGAAAAATTACAAAAATGGAGGCGAAAATCAGGAAAACGTCAACAAAATAGTAAGCTGTAAATCCAATCCTGTGATTTTCTGGGGTTAAAGTTTTAAGTTTTGGAAACTTCACAGAAAATTCCATATGCTTCAACAGATTATCCTTTGGATCAATTGGCTGGTTGTGCAGTATTTGTTGAAGTTGTTTTGCATTTTTGTTGTATTCTAGGTTTTCAATCATATTCTTTATCACTTCTATTAACTTCATAGAGTTTTGTAAATCTTGTTTGTTATAAGCCCGAGCTCCGCCATGCCGAGAGAGCATCATTGCATTGTAAGGTTGATCGGCAAATAATGGTATCTAGAAATGTATTATTTTCAGAGTCGTTTTGATAAAATATACCATGAGCGCTGGTTTCCCGGAGTATGCTACTTCCATAGTGCTCCCCAGACCTCCATGAGTGACAAACAACGTCACACGTTTGTCAGCCAACAGTGCTGGTTGTGGCACCCATTTCATTAAATACACGTTTTTTGGAACCCTCTCCGCCATTCCATCATCATCTTTTTCATACTTCCAGATAAATGTGATATTTGACATAATTTCGAATGTTTGAACCAAGCTGCTCTTGTATTTTTCAGGCATATCAAAAGACCTCAAGACAGACCCGAAGGATATGAGAATTGTTGAATTGCGTTTCTCCAAAATTTCGTTGTATTCTTCAGGCAGAGTGGCAACTTTTTTATTTTTGTCGAAAGTGAATCCACCAATATTTACAATATTCTCCAATTTAGGCATAGCATAGTCGAGATAAGGATTAGCATTGACGAATAAGAACGGGGATCTTCTTAGCAGATCCTTCCAATCATCAATAGGTCGACCTATCGTTTTTCTGTTGATTCGATGTTGTAACTCAAAAATTCGATAATTTCCGATGGTTCGAAATGTGTCACGATAAAAATCGTTCAACCGATCGAAGAAGTTTGCCTCGTCGCCCAATTTAGAATACTCTTCTGGTATATAGCCCAAAGTTGATGGTTCTCCGAATAGTCGATTTATTTGGAACCTGACTGTGGTTAGGACAGCGATTGGTGGGATGTTGATTAGATCAGCTAGGTAGAAACCAGTAGTGTCAAATGCCTCAACAACCATTGCATCATAATTCCCTATTCTCAATTTATCGTGTAGCTTTCTGTCTTGTAGAACTTCTAAAATATCAGAAATTAACCAAACCTCATCAAAATTCCTCACTTTTTGCCATTTTCTCAAATTCACCAGCCAATAGTTTAGGAAATTCCAAACACTGCAATATAGGGTTTTCAAAGAGTCCACCGTCCCATAGATCCGGAAATGTGGGAACTCCCTTCTTCTCCATCTCTTCAAAATCATCTGGATAATAGTGGATAGTTCGGATGTTTTTGTTTTTAGCAATATTCTCCAGATTTTTCAGGGGGAGATGATAATATTGGAATATTGTCTGAAAAGAACTTTTGAATATTTGAAATTTTGAAGCTTGATCTCACCACGCTATGCCCAGCATCTGCCAATATATCTGCTATTTTTGACATAATTTTAATATGACTAAACCCAAAAACAGGATTCATCACCAAATAATGATAAGATGTCCCATAGTTGAAAAATAAGCAAAGTACTAAAAAAAATCGAATCATTATTGTTCATAATGAATAACACGACTGGTCAGTTTTATACCACCCCTTGTGCTTTGTAGGGCCACTACAACCTACATTTCAACAATGTAAAGTTTGCAGAATTCTCCGTTTGACATGGTTTAAACATGTGATCTTCATGATTCCGAAAATACGCCATTTTTCATAGTTTCAGACTCACAAAATCCCTTGTAGGTCAAAATAAAAATTGTTACCCCGCCGAATATTTATTTTCTTTCCTTTCACGAATTGTTTCCTTTTTCGCATTGTCATTCTCTACTAACACCATGAAATTCCTATTATTCCTTCTATTATTACTAACCAATCAATGCGTCTCATATCACTATCTAATAGTGAATCCAATTTTCGGTTTCAGCCACGTCAAATTTCTATCAAGTATCGCTGACGTTCTCGCTGATGCTGGCCATAATGTCGTGAGTTTTATCAATTTTCTCTCAATTTTAGAAAATCCAATTCAATTTTCAGACTCTTCTCCAGTACTACCATCTTCCACTGAAGAATATTGACCAACTCGTGAAAAATCCATCTGTAAAAATTATCGATTATTTTCCTGATGATTGGGATGCTATTGAGAAGTCGGGGCCTGATACAATGCCTGGGTTATGGTCTAGCCGATCGATGGATTTGTTATCGTATTTTCGGATGCCTAATTTATTAGTTGAGAAATGGAGGAGAACCTATTCAAGTTGGTTTAAAAAAATCTAGCGGATGCAGTATTAAATTTTAGAACTTCTGAAAGACGCTGACTTCCTTCAAACCTTGGAGAGCCAACATTTCGACGCGGTTGTTGCTGAAACTTTTGAACTTGGTGGATTCTGTAAGTAATGTGCTTAAAAATATTGTTCCTATTTACGTAACATGGAATTTTCCAGACATCGCTCATCTCATCAAGGCTCCAGCTGTTATTGCAACTATGTCATCAGTTAGATACCCGTACACTGAACAACTTTTCGGGCAGCCAGCTACTTTGGGATATATTCCGGGAGATTTTTCAAGAATGGGCAAGAAAGCGAATGCCTGGGATAGGCTGAATGACATTTATCAGGAGCTGACCTTCACCTTAAAACATAAAGCTTATTCCGATGCGCAAAATCGAATGTACAATGAGATTGTTGGGTATAGATTGCCGAATTGGAAGGTGAGAAATAAAGAAAGTTATGGTGAAATTAAAATAATTCAGAATATTGTCTCGAAGTCAACGTTTTTCATCACCAACACGAATTCTTATCTCGATTTTGCTATTCCAAAAACTGCCAACATTATACATATCGGAGGTTTCACAGTGGACACATCTTGCAAGCCAAAACTACCAGAAAAATATCATAAATTGATGGGAGAGACTACAGTGATAATTTCATTTGGATCAGTGGTCAGGTCTTATGAAATGCCAGAGGAGTTCAAAACCGGTCTAGTTGGGTTATTCGGAGCATTCCCGAATGTCACGTTCATCTGGAAATATGAACGAGATGATTTGGAGTTAAAGAAGCGACTTGGACCAAATGTTCATCTGAAGAGTTGGATGCCTCAAGCAGCATTGTTAGGTGATGAGAGAGTTAAGCTGTTTATCACTCATGGTGGATTGGCAAGCACTATGGAAGTTGCATATTCCGGAAAACCGGCTCTGATGGTGAGTGGTTTTTCAGAAAAGTGCTTGGGTTTTATCTAGATACGAGAAACTTGGATTGTTTTTTTTTCTACGATATTCGATGAAACCTGCACATCAAACTACTGATCAAGTTCTAAAAAAAGAGATTTTCAAGATGAAAATCAAGCTATAGTATCTCTAAAAAGTTTGATACACCATTTCGTAAAGTATATATAACCCGATCAATAAAATTGTTCTTGCAGGTTCCACTCTTCAGCGATCAATTCCACAATGCTATGATGTTATCTCGACATGGTGGAGCCATAGCATATGACACGTATGACTTATCAAACAGTAAGATGTTGAAAACCACTGTAAAAGAACTACTGAACAACCCAACGTTCGTTAATTAACCTTTGAACTTCTCGCAAACCCATCGCATACATTTCCAGATACTCTGAGAACGCCCAACACCTCTCGTATGTTCTACACAATCAACCAACTGATCCGAAACAGACTCTTATCACTCACATGGAATTTGCTGCGAAGTTTCCGAATTTGAAAAGCCTGGTGCCGGAGAATAATTCGAATGGATTTTTTGCATTTTATTACTTGGATGCGTATTTTTGTATTTTGGCGTTCTTTGTATTCTTCTTGTTTTCGGTATCTTATTTTTTATCTTTCATGTTAAACTTGAAAAAGGTAAAGCTTGATTAGAACGTTTTTCGAATGGCACCAATCTGTATCGAAATACAATCCATAGTGAAGTAATAGCCAAAATCTAAAAACTTTAAAATTTCATTTTGTCACGTGGCTATTACTAACCTCAAGAATCATGAACTGCCATGGAACCACAGGTCCATATAATGAGTACATCGTTGTCATCAATAGAAGAGCTATCAGTCTTCCGACACTCCCCGACATTTTATAAAAACCTTGGTATGTTCTTTGTGGTCGTGGGACAACAATTTTTGAGTACAATGGTTGTGGTGATGTTGAAAATCGAGTATCCAGAATTGAATGTTATTATTTGCCCAATATAAAATGGCCAAGGTGGAGCTGATGGGAGATTGGAACGCCAGTTATACTTTGAAGAATCACAATCAGCATAACTTCCATTTTTCATGATGTTGACCTTGTTGGGAAGAAATGTATAGAGGTAAGTCAAGAGTAACCAAAAAAATACATCAGTAATGATATCACTGTGGATGTTCTCACTCTCAAGCTGAAAAGGATGATGTTATTGATGTTCAGGTTAAAATAAATAACTCACAACTTCCCCATGTCAATGAAAATGAATCCTAGGTTGAGAATTGCTGAGTTCATAGAATCCTATGTAGATTTCATCATCATAGATACTGATTTAGCGAACACTGTTTTTCGAATCTAGGTTAAAATTGAAGGGTAGGAAATTAAGCTACATTTTTCTTGTTCTGGATGCATGCATGTATCTTTCGATTTTTTTTCAAAATTTTCAACAAATATTAGAAAAAACTCAAACTAGTTTATTATAGACATGTCCTTTTCGAAGACAACAAATAAAATCATCAACTATATTGTACATTCTATTTTGAAGTCATGTTGTTTCAAATATCATTCAATTTTCACTTTACGACAGCGTACTTTACTGAGAAGAGAGATAACACTAAAAACTACGAAAATGATCACTATAACAATACAAAAATAAGCGTCCAAGTAGTAGAAAGCTATGAAACTATTGAAATTATTCTCCGGCACAAGGCTTTTCAGTTTCGGGAACTTTGTGGCAAATTCCATGTGATTTATGAGAGTCTGTTTTGGATCAGCTGGTTGATTGTGTAGAGCATTTGCGAGAAATTTGGCGTTTTCAGCAAAGCTGGAATTCAGAGATTAAAGAATGGAAATGAGATCATGTTTACCTTGGTGTTTCGAGAATATTTCGGACTGTTGAGATCAGTTTAGCTGGATTGGCCAGTTCGTATTTGTCATAGGCAACAGCTCCACCATGTCGAGATAACATCATTGCATTGTGGAATTGGTCACCGAATAAAGGGATCTGAAAGAAAAAAAAATGTGGACTATGTATTTAATACAGGAAAACTTGGATTTCAAATCATTTTTAACTTTATCTGTACTTCTGGTATCTCAGCCGCAATATATTCAAGTAGCAACCGAATGATTCAAAAATGTATTTTAGGTAAATTCAAGCCGTAGGAAACGATTTTGTCACTCAAAATTTAACTGATTCAGCGATGTAAAACGTATGATTTCAACAAATTTAGAATCTTCCTTGTTCTTTTGTGCGTCAGGTTTGGTGCCTAATTACATTGAAAATGACTCACCATGAGAGCAGGTTTTCCTGAATATGCGACTTCCATCGTACTTCCTAACCCACCATGAGTAATGAACAGCTTCACCCTCTCATCACCCAATAATGCTCCTTGAGGCATCCAACTTTTCAGATGAACATTTGATCCAAGTCTCTTTTTTAACTCCAAATCATCTTTCTCATATTTAAGAATAAATGTGATATTTGGAAATGCTTTGAACAACCCAATCAAACCGATTCTGAACTCCTCTGGCATTTCATAAGCCCTGACCACTGAACCAAAAGAGACTATTATCGTGGATTCCCCCAACAGTTTGTCATATTCTTCAGGTAGAGTGGTTTTCTGGGTTTTGTTGACAGTAAACCCTCCCACTGATATAATATTTGCTGTTTTTGGAATAGCAAAATCCAAATAAGGATTACTATTGGTGATGAAGAATGATGCATTTTTTATGAGATCCTGGAGTCAGAATTATTTTTTTTTATTTTGGAATATTACTAACCTTCCAATAAGGTAGTTTATATCCAATCAACTTATTGTACATCTCATTTTGTATATCAGAAAAACGACGATGCACATGGGTAAACATGAACTCGTAGTAAACATCATTCAACCTATCCCAGACATTCGCCTCCTCGCCCATTCTTGAAAAACTTCCTGGTATATATCCCAAAGTGTTTGGCTGCCCGAAAAGTTGTTCAGTATAAGGATATCGGAGTGAAGACATTATTGCGATGACCGCCCGAGCATTGATAAGATGGGAAATATCTGAAAATACCTGCCGACTTAGAGATGTCTCTTGCAATTGAACTCACAAAAACCACCAAGCTCAAAAGTCTCCGCGATAACTGCATCATAGTTTTCAGCTCGTAAAGAATCGAACAACTCCTTATCTCGTAGCAGCTTTTTATATGTATTCACCCATTTTTCTCTCAACATTCCAGGCACAACAAAATACGCCAAAGCTAAATTGCTAAATATTCTTCCATTCCACATTTCCGGAAATGTGATATCTGGCAACTTTCTCAATTCCTCAAAATTATCCGGGTAGTAGTGAATGACTTTGACGTTGGGATTTTTCACAAGTTGATCCATATTAGGCAAGGGGATATGATGAAATGTAAGGATTGTCTGAATAACTATACTCTCTTCTGATTTACAGGTGACCAATTAAAGAAAAAACTCACCACATTATGACCTGCATCAGCGAGAACATCAGCTATCTGACAATTGAACTTGACATGACTAAAAGACCATACTGGATTGGTTATCAGGTACTTGAAGCCGACCACAGTAACAATTTCTAAGTAAATTAGAAATACCCAAAACATTTTGGGTAAGTTTGAAAAATATAAAAAAATAGATTGTTATCAAAAATTGTTCATTGGCAAATAAACTAGATTTGAAAGTACGTTAATCACTCTTCACTTTGTTCTTCGTGAAAAGTGTAGTCAAGATTTTTGTTAACAAATAAATTATGAGTAAAAGTGTACCTAGAATCACAAAATAGGCATCTAAATAATAATATGCTATGAAGCTATTAAAGTTGTTCTCTGGAACAAGGCTTCTTAGATTAGGAAACTTGGCGGCGAATTCCATGTGAGTGATAAGAGTCTGTTTTGGATCAATTGGTTGATTGTGTAGAACATTTGCAAGAAGTTCGGCGTTTTTAGCAAAGCTGGAAGTGATATTAAAAGGTAGTTGAGGAGTGGAAAATATACCTAGGTGTTTCAAAAATATCACGGATCGTTGAGAGTAATTTAGCTTGATTGGCCAGATCGTTTTTGTCATAAGCTATAGCTCCACCATGTCTAGCTAACATCACAGAATTGTGGAATTGATCACTGAATAATGGGACCTGTAAAAATAAGATAGGTGGATGTTAATCTTGTGTATATATCAGGACACATCTGGTATTTTTAACATTTTTTCAATCGGAAAATTGACACTTCTGTACTACAGTTCATGCCAACAATATTAATGAGTCGGTCACTTCCGATTAATGACGAAGTAATTTTTTTTTCGAAAACTAACAAATAAAAGTACATTATTCATTTTTGACTGTTTGATCCCACAAAAAACAAGTTCTTGATATACTCCCACGTTTCTTTAATTTTCGTCATTTTTTATTGTAGCCTTCGGGGTGCCCTCAATAAGACACAGAACAGTTGATTAAAAAAATCAAATAATATTCTGAGGTCTCAAAACTCACCACCAGACTTGGTATCCCGGAATAGGCGACTTCCATAGTGCTTGCCAATCCTCCATGAGTAATAAACAGCTTCACCCTTTTATCACCTAACAATGCTGCTTGAGGCATCCAACTCTTCAGATGAACATTTGGTCCAAGTCGCTTCTTGAACTCCAAATCATCTTTTTCATATTTCCAGATGAATGTGACATTCGGAAATGCTTTGAATACCCCGATGAGACTGGTTTTGTACTCCTCTGGCATTTCATAAGACCTGACCACTGATCCAAATGAGATAATTACTGTAGTTTCACCCATAAGTTGTTCATATTCTTTGGGTAGTTTTGGTTTTTCAGTTTTGTCAATAGTAAACCCTCCCACTGGTATAATATTTGCGGTTTTAGGAATAGCCAAGTCGAGATAGGGATTCGTATTGGCTATGAAGAATGTCGCTTTTTTGATGAGTTCCTGAAATAGAAGCTTGAGAAATGTGTCAGTTTTTATGGTTAACACTACCCACCTTCCAATAAGGTAGTTTATACCCAATAAGCGAATTGAACATCTCATATTGTACATCGGAATACGATTTGTGCATACGCGTAAAGAAAAAGTCATGATAAATATCATTCAATCTATCCAAAACTGTCGCCTCCTCACCCATTTTTGAAAAATGTCCTGGTATATATCCTAAAGTAGCAGGCTGTCCGAAAATTTGTTCAGTGTATGGGTATCTGACCGAAGACATGATTGCGATGACCGTCCGAGCATTGATAAGATGAGACATGTCTGGAACACAAATGTATATCTACATAGAAGAGACAATAGAGAAAGAGCTCACAAAAACCGCCGAGTTCAAAAAGCTCCGCGATCACCGCATCATAGTTCTCAGCTTTCAAAGAATCCAAAAATGCCTTATCTCGCAATAGTTCTAAAAAAATTTTGTTTGAACCAAATGTGTCAAAACCTGAGCTCAACTCACTTCTATAGGTATTCTCCATATAATCTGAAACTAGTAGAGGCATTTGATAACTGCTCAAAGCAAGACTGCCAAAAGATCTTCTCCACGATTTGGGTAATGTGTGGTTAGAGAGTTTTTTGATTTCTTCAAAGTTATCCGGATAATAGTGAATAGTTTTGACATTGGGATTTTTGACAAGTTTGTCAATGTTTGGCACAGAAATGTGGTAGAAGTTTAGAATTGTCTGAAATGTATTTTTTTTTTCAAATAAAAAAATACTTTCCAAAAAAAAACTTACCACATTATGACCTGCATCGGCGAGAACATCAGCTATCTGACAATTGAACTTGATATGACTAAAAGCGAGAATAGGGTTAGTTATAAGGTAATGGTACCCAAATACACTTTGAATTCCCAAAAAATAAACGAAAAATAGCAGCATCATACTCAAGAACGAACAATTTGATATCAAATGATTTATTTTCAAAAGACACTTGATGTATGATAAACGATAGTTCACTAATCATTCTTCAACTTTTTCACCCGTATGGTCAACCTCCTCACATAAAACAACGCGTCTAGATAGTAAAATGCTATTAAATTATTAAAATTGTTGGCTGGTACAAGACTTTTGAGATTGGGAAACTTCTCGGCGAAATCTAGGTGATTAAGGAGGGTCTGTTTTGGATCAGTTGGCTGGTTGTGTAGAAAATTGGCAAGGAGTTCACTGGCTCTATCGTAATCTTCTTGGTCGCTGTCTGCTCCCTACTCTCTCGTTCTGTGTGTTTCTCTCGTTTAAAAGGAGTTCACTTTGCTGCCGAACGAAAAAAAAGTTTATGACACCTAAATACTGATAATTTTCCATTTTTTAATCACTGATAGTCTATTGATTTTGAACTTACGACTAAAATGGACTGGGGTCAAACGAATAAATATTTAAATTATCATTGTTGAGTGTACTTGTATATCATGGAAATAGGAAATATCTTTTCAAGCATTTTTCAATAATGTTTTGTGTTAATTTTTAGTTTTGTAGTTTTCCCTGATCAAAACACAGATTTCTCACGACTAGTCAAAAAAAAAACTATAGTCTTGTCGACGAAACAATTGTTTGCTTGTTGCGATGGATATAGTTCAAGTTGACAATGTAGACGAACTTTTTGATAGCATTGAACAATTTTCCGCTGAGGTAACCCTCTTCTTCAGACAAGTTCTTTGATTTGTCTTATCATTGGAGGTTGTAGTGATGGGTCGAGACTAGGCGAATTTTTTTGTTGTTGATAAAATCAAAAGATCGACGCTTGAAGTAGAACAACATTATAGTTCTCTTTGTTTTGAGAAAAGAATCAAAGAAGTATTACCGGGAATTGACAAATTTTTTAACAAAAAAAAAACATAAATTCTAGTAGATTTCAGGCGGAAGATGTTTACCAATAACTTTGAAATTAATGACTTGCACGTGTAGTTCATGTGAAAATGATAAGAATTGGGTACGGTTTCGATACACTTGTTCCATATATAAAATTCTTGAGGGGTTTGAAAGTTGGCTGGTTTTCAGAGAGTTTTTGGATGATGTCTGAAAATGATGGAGGGTCCTTCCCAAACAAAAAGCTCTAATATAATTTCAATATTCAAAAATGATATAGGGGTACTAAGATAAGAGGATATGAAAATAAAACAGTTCCAGTTTGAAATAATATAAGGCTCCCAGATAGGTATGGAGGTTCTGTATTGACTTTCAGGGTCAGAATAGGTGTCCTAGAATGGTATAAGAAAGTATAGGAGTCCAAGAACCATACTGGAGAACTTTTCTCGGCGTGATCCAGAACTAAAATGAAATATATATCATGTAATTCTCTTAGACTCTTCTCTATTATGTACCACCTAAAAGTCCCCGTATATTTATTCACAAAAATTAGAACCATCAACATTTAACAATTGTATATTATCAATAGCCAGGTATTGATGTTTACCAACGTTCTGAACCACGAAAAATAGTTTCTTCGAACCTTCTGGTAGTGTAAGGTTCTGTGATGAATGCCAGAACGTCGTTTTCTGAAGAGGTGGAGATGAGTATGGGCAATTTTCAAAGTTATCAATGCATACCTGGAAATATATCAAATTTTAAAGATACCTAGCAGAAAAAAATACTTACTTTTAATTTAGGAGTGATGGATCGTAGATAGATGTTAAAGGTTAGAATCAAAGCCTGTTTCAGGGTGAATTTAGGGGATTCCATAACAAAGTTATGATTTGAGTTGGATTCGAGATCACTGCCAACGTAAGCGTAGCCAACAATTTTCTGGTCATTGACATTGACACGTTGTATACCGGTGTGTCGATTGCCAACAAGTTGATCGCTGATCTGCCAAGGAGCCGTGCTTCCAATCCCGCTCAGTCCATAAAAACACGAATCCCCATCGTTGAAACTACATGTCAACGCTGCGCATGGTGATAGCTCGTTAAATTGCACACTTGATGTTGTCAATGTCTCCTCATCGAAGAATGCGACTTCAGGAGATCCAGTTATAAGTTGAGGGGTTATAGGTGATGTGGCTAACGTTGGGAAGGGTGTTACTTCTTCTTCAACAAGTTCACAAAGTTGACCATCATAATATAAATTATCAATAAGAATCAAGTCGTTTTCTTGAAGATTCACAATTTCGATTCGAACCTTCATAGAACTGCCAAGCATTGGAACAGTGAAATTGACAGGATTCGGCATGGGCAGGATATCCTGACAGGTGACTTCTTCAAGATGATCAATGCAGAATCTAAGAATGGGGTTGAGAGTATTCGCCCAGAAGTCGAATCGAATCACCGAGTCGCCGTATTGACAAGGAATTTCTGTTTCAATCGCCGCTTTTTGGGAAGAAAGTATCGGTTCACCACCAGCTAACAGGAAATTCTGATCAATAGGGAATCTTCGAATATTAGTGCAATCGAAGCGGTCCATATCAAAGTTACGGTCGAAGTAGGCTTTCCAGAACTTGACAACAGTGTCCTGCGCATTGTGCCAACCACAATACTCCATTTCATCGTCGAACGAGCATGTCACTTTGCCACCATCGTTGATGGAGAGATTGGGTTCTTCGGAAAATGGTATGATTGAGGAGATACTTCGGATGTCTGAAAAAAATTTCGTGGATTGATTATAACTTCTTATTCGGACATTTTCTGTTTTTGAGCCATCTATTCAGGCTTCACATCCTAGTCCTACTGTCGGCCCTTTTCTAGGCTTATCTGAGCCATGTCCTAGTCTCATGTCGGCCTAGTCGTTATCTTATCTGGGTTCTGTCTTAGTCCTATGTCGGCCCTACACTGGTTCTATGTCGGCCTTACTCTAGTCCTATGTCGGTCCTTTATCAGTCCTATCTTAGCCCTCTTCTATTTCTATGTAGGACTTGTCCTAGTTCTATTTGGGCACTGTTCTATGTAGTCCTAAATTGACCTAATTCCAGTCCTAAGTCGGCTCTCTCATTTTTATATTGTCCTAGTTACAGTCGGCCCTCTTCCAGTCATATTTGGTCCTTCCTTTTTACTGATCACGGGCCTTATTCTTTATAGGCCCAGTCCTATTCGGGCTTAGTGTCAGTCTTCTATCAATTTTATCTCAGCCTTATACCGTTGAATCAGTCAGACACCTCGAAGAGAGCCCCATCCGAAACTTCCGTCCAGAACGAACCTACAAGAGTTTTTTGCTGGTGATCGAAACTCGCGGTGTTTGAATTATCAGAAAAACGTCTAGCGGACTTGAACCCCTGACCTTTATATTAATAGACTTCAATCTTAACCACTTGACCAAACATCACGCGAAGGAATATGTTTTTTTGGTGAATATATTTACCATGTTTTTTTTTCATTTTGAGATTCGAAAAAAAAGTTCACGTTAAATAAATAAAAAAAACCATTGTAAACACGTGAACTCAGTTTCATTTTCAATTTTAAAATTTGTTTATCAGATATCAATTAAGTGTTATCTTACCTTGTGAAGTATACGGTGGATGGGCGGCACATCGAAAATCATTCGAATAATCCAGATCAATCGGAGTCCTATCCATCGATGTAACACCTCGTGCTCTTGCTCGATTATAAGGTTGTGATTGGGAGTAGAAAGAGTGACAAGATAGACAAGTTTTAATAATAATAATAAATATCCAGGCAAAAGGTATTCTCCATTTCATTTCATGTTTCAAAATGAAAGTGAGGAGACCTTCAAATGGACTTTCTTTACCATAATTGTAGGTGACCTGCCTCTCGAAAAACTCTTAATTACTCGAGATTTTCCAAGTGAAAGTAGGTTGGTTAATATGGCGTAATTAAAATGAATATTATGTAAAAAGAGGGACCTATAAATATATAATTTAATCTAACCACCCATTTTTTGAAAGATTACCCCCATGAGACTCCATATGTTAACATATAGTGATGTTCTTCTTCCTTCTTTTCTCCTATCCGCAAAATGACTAATGGTTTGGTGTAGACACCAAAGAAAATGGGCGTGTCTTGTTGGGTGAAACGAGGAAGAGAGACGAGTTTCGAATTTCCTTCGAATCACATCACAATCTACATCTTTCTTTTTTTTCTCTTCTTTTCCATCAGAAAAAAAAGAAAAATTGAGGCAATTTCAATTTTTTCTCTCATCTTTACGATTTTTGTGGTCATGTCATGAGAGCTCAAAAAAAAAAAAAAATAGATAAACCCAAAATCCATCTGCCCCTTTCTTGTTTCCTAATGAAAATGTGCTCCTCCATCTTTTTCTTGGCTCTTTTTTCTTTCCCGAAACAAGAGATAAATGTATCCTCTGTGGTTGGTTGTACTTAAATGAATTTGCATGAGGCCATTTGTGTTTGAGGCGCATGCGCGTGTGCGCGCGAGAGTTGAGAAACGCATAAAAATGCATGCTCAAACACAACTTGCTCTCGAATACTCATGCATACTTCATCAAAACAACACAACACAGTGTCTCTCGTTTTTCTAATCTCCATTTGTTGCTGGTTTTTGAAAAAAAAGAAAGAAAAATAATCGTTTTATTCGTTTGTTTATTCAGCGAGCAAAGCAAATTACAACCACATTACAATCAATCAAGCTGGAGACGATTATGAGTTTGGCCGGCTCGACAATCCAGGCGTATCGCCAGTGAGTTTTTTTGGGAGTGGGGATCGGAAATTGTTGACCACTTATTTTCTTGACCTTAGAATGGAGAAGACGATGACAATGTTCAATTTTGCGCAAAATTTTTAAAAATAGTGAAATTGATTTCAAAAAGTTGACTAGAAATACGCAAACACGTGTGTGGTGTTTGCGAACTTGCGTACCGTAGTTTTGATAATCAATTTCTCTTTTCTTTTTTTTTTTTTGAAAAAAAAAAATATTTTTTTATTTTTGAGTTCCGTTTCAGACAACACAATTGTTGTTTCCAGTTAAAAAATTAAATAAAAACTTTTCTGAAAAGACCATGAGCCCATTCATAAATTAATAACGTTTAAATACTTTTTTTTAATAATTTAAAGTTTTGGAACAAATTAAAATTTTAAAATTATTTCAAAAATTTTAGATTTCAAAAAATAAGGGTGATTTAAAAATTGAGTACCCTGATTTCGCTACAATTTTTAAAAATATTTCTTTTTCTAAAAAAAAGAAAGTGAAAACACCCCCAAAGTCCAGCAATTCCGCTTTGCTCATTTTTTGTTGTCTCCCCAACAAAATATCGAATTTCGCGCATTTCACAATACTTTTATTATTCTTTCAAAAAAAGAGAGAAAAGTTGTCTCCTCTTCTCTACACCCTCCTCTCCTTTCGCATACACACTGGACATCTGTCTCGATCAATACATGCCAGCCGACTCTCCTGTTCCTCTCATTTCCTAACAATCTTTTTGTTGGTAATTGCGCGCACCTCGCGTATATGTCATACACTAGTGTAGTAGTAGTGTCACCAAAAATTTATACAGCTTCATTTATTGTTGGCCAGATTTTTCGAATTTTACTATTCTCGTTTTTTTTGCAGACGGAAGATCGAATCGCTGGCGAAAATGTCGAACATGTCGCAAGACGATGTGACGACTGGTCTGAGGACTGTCCAACAAGGATTAGAAGCGCTGAAAGAAGAGCACTCGAGCATTTCCAACACTTTAGGAACCAGTATTAAAGGTGAGCGAGTTTTTTTCCCAAAAATTTATCAATTTATGCGTCAATAATCAACAAAACAACCTGATTAGAAAAACAAACAAAAAGGTTATTCATCTTATAATAAAAAAAATTTAAAAATTATTCATTCAGTGTTAAAAAGTGCAGAAGAACCTTAAATTTTAGGAAAATCAAAGTTATCCAGTCATCAATTGAGAACAGTTCCATTTTGAATCTTATTTCCGGTTTTATTGAAATTGATTATTGATATAAATTAATACAAAAAATTCCCAAGGCAAAATTTGCATAAATGCGAAAAAATTCATCGCCACGTGGATTGAATATTGTAAAAAATATCTCGAAAAAAAAGTAAATTTACAGGTGTGAAAGATGACGAAGCTCCATTGCCAAAAGAAAAATTATCACAAATCAATGATAATTTGGACAAACTCCTGTTGGGACTCGACGAGACAACTCTCATGTTGTCGGTGTTCGAACTGAACCAATCGCTCGAAGCGCAACACCAAAAATACCAGGCACAACGCCGTCGGCTATGCCAAGAGAACGCGTGGCTTCGCGACGAGTTGAGCTCAACACAGACACGACTACAACAATCCGAACAAACGGTGGCTCAACTTGAAGAGGAGAACAAACATCTCAAATATATGGCATCGATTAAACAGTTGGATGATGGACAGGTAATTTGATATGTTATCTTAGACTCAAAACTAAACATTCAATGTTCTAGACGAATGAGACGAAACAATCAGTCGACGCAGGACCGCAACCAGTGAGCAGTGAAACTCTTCAAGAGCTTGGGTTTGGACCAGAAGATGAGGAAGATTTGAATTCGAGCCAGTTTACCAGTCAACCAACACCGGCTCATTCAATGGCCGCATCAGCTAATGTTGGATACGAAATTCCAGCCAGACTTCGCACTTTGCACAATTTAGTAAGGATTTATCATTGAATATTCCCCTCAAAAATGATCCATTTCCAGGTCATTCAATACGCCTCGCAAGGTCGTTACGAAGTCGCCGTTCCACTTTGCAAACAAGCCCTCGAAGATCTTGAAAAAACAAGTGGCCACGATCACCCTGATGTCGCCACAATGCTCAACATTCTCGCCCTCGTTTATCGTGATCAAAACAAGTACAAAGAGGCGGCGAATCTGCTTAACGAGGCACTCTCGATTCGCGAGAAATGTCTTGGTGAAAGTCATCCAGCCGTTGCTGCGACTCTTAACAATTTAGCAGTGTTGTTCGGTAAACGCGGAAAGTTCAAGGACGCCGAACCGTTGTGCAAACGAGCTTTAGAGATTCGTGAAAAAGTTTTGGGAGACGATCATCCTGACGTCGCCAAACAATTGAACAATTTGGCGTTGTTGTGTCAAAATCAGGGAAAATACGAAGAAGTCGAACGATACTACAAACGTGCTTTGGAGATCTACGAGAGCAAACTCGGACCCGATGATCCGAACGTCGCCAAAACAAAGAACAATCTGTCGTCGGCGTATTTGAAACAAGGAAAATACAAGGAAGCCGAAGAATTGTACAAACAAATCCTGACACGAGCACATGAACGAGAATTCGGGCAAATTAGCGGGGATAACAAGCCGATTTGGCAAATCGCCGAGGAACGAGAGGAGAATAAGCACAAAGGAGAGGCGAATACTGATGAAGTGGGACGAGCAAAAGCTGCTAAGATCGATAGGTAAGATTGTTTTCATTTAAAAAATCTATTCCTAGTTCTATATAGTCAAACAAAAACTTCTTTTTTCAGTCCAACAGTCAGCACAACTCTCAAAAATCTCGGAGCTCTCTATCGTCGTCAAGGAAAGTACGAAGCTGCTGATATGCTCGACGATGTGGTAATCCGCGCAAAAAAACAGGTGAGTACATCTTGTCCAAAAAACGAAGAAGAGTCTAGGCAAATCAAATAAAACTATACATTGTGTGATAAAGATGATCGAGAATGCGCAACGTGAACGTTTGTCACAATTGTTGGCAAAAGTTCAGCCACCAAATGGTGTTGTTGTTGCTTCTCCTCCATCATCATCATCGCCATCTTCTCAATCACCCCAAACTGGTGATACCCAACGAAATGATGTTGGTGTGATAATGCGCGCCACAGGACGATCACCACCCAGCAATTTTCACCATCATCCAATCATCAAGTTGGCTAAGAACGTTTAGGTGCGCGGCTTTTTTCGTAGTCGTGGTAGTCCATTTCTTTACTTAGTTTAGCGCACACAATTTACTTTTTCTTTCTGTGATATGGTGGTTTTTGCATGGTGTCGTCTTGTGATGTGGTGTTGTCACTCTTCATCTCATCACCAAAGTTCTACGACCCACTTTCTTTTTATCTCTCTCTCTATTCATATTCATCCCTTCATTCGGTGGTGTTTCCAGCATGAGCCGATTCGCAGTGGTGGCGGTGCGATTGGCGGCGTTGACGAGATGTCGCAATCGATGATCGGATCACGAATGACGACGAGTATCTCGCAATCGGGTCTCAAGAATAAGCTGATGAATGCGCTTGGATTGAACTAATCGATGCTACTATCATCAGCTACTGTATTTTTTTTTGATTTTGTGATGTAAGCGTTTAGGGAAGGGCTTTTATAAAAAGGGGCGAAAGGGAAGGTTGCAGTGAACTTTAATCTGGTGATTAGCCAAGAACACTGCAATAAGAAAATTCTTGAATACTTTTAAGACTACAGTAACCTAGGAAAATACTCATACTAGAACAAAATGATATTCTTAACAATTCTAGAACCAAAATACGAATATTTAATTTGATATCCGAAACATGGTCTTTCGCAAATTTGAAGTTTTCACTTCCTTGAAATGATTCTCGCCATTTTTTGTAGATATGTTTCACTTTTAGAAGTCTAAAAGGATTTACAAGCATATTTTTTGTCCTGCCTGTAAAAACCAATTTCTGACATAGATGATTAGATGCAATTTTATCTAATATTACACATTTCTGAATTATCAATAGAGCTCGCGTGACCGATCGAATTGTGGCTCATATGTACATGAACCGAAAAAGAATATCATGTAAAAAGTTCCCAAGAAATGAAATCTGTTTTTCTTTTCAAATAAAATTTTATAAATTCTGAACTATAAAAACCTGAGAATTTATATCTAAATTTAGTTTCATAAATTATTTTTAAGTGTTGGCTAGGGATTATATCAAAAGTTCACTGTCACCCCGTCCTGATCTATTTGTATACATTCGCAACAGAAATTTGTAGATGCAATTGCTCGTCGTGCCTTCTTCTTCTTCTCCTACTCCTTCTATTTCTGTCCATTCAAAAAGAGCTTTATAATCCTAATTTCCCTGTTTTTCCTCTCTCAAACCATAATTCGAAAAAAAGAAGAATATATCTATGTTGTTAATATATGGGTTTTCGTCAGTTATATTTAACTTTTCATTATTTTTTCGTGTGACTCTTTTGTATTGCATGTGTCGATGTCGTGTCAAATAAATATGAATATTTTTTATATGAGTTTCAGAAGCACTTTACACATTAGAAATTGTGATAATTGAAATACATTCAAATGTTTTTTTGCAGATGTCTGAACAACGAAAAATGGAACGATCCATGATGTATAATTAGTCATATAGTCAATCGCCTCGCCTTTTGGAATCTGAATTCACAGTTGTCACCGTCCAGCAGCAGATATGTGCCTTATAATTGCTGAACATCTCACAATCATTATGATATCCCAATTCTTCCCCCTCCCGGGACAACTGTGACGGAGACCTGCTTATTTATTTATTGTTATACGTGCCTATGCGATCTCGAATTTTTTCCCTTCTTGTTGATTATCGGTTTTTTATCTTGTCAAATGATGAACATTAGCGCTAAAAGTTCCAGAATGAACAATTCAAGGATTTTAGAAGCGAGTTCCGTCGACCGAGGAGGATACGTAAATTTTGTTTTCAAATATTAAAAATAAGAAATTACTTTAAAATATGGACACGTGGATTCTTTGGCAAAAAAATTTAAGAATTTAGACGTGAATTTCGGCAACAAATATGGTGAACATTAGATTCACGCGTGGTTTTATTGATTTCAGGTAGAAAATAATACATAGATGTTCAGTAAAGGTTTCCATGTTCAAACCTTTGTTCTATTGTTCCAAAAAAGGAAGATGAAAGGTAATTTTAAAAATTTCACAAAATAAATGCATAATTTGGCTCCAAAACGTGAAAATTGAAACAAATCACGTGGTTTTCAGGAAAAGTTTTGGAATTATAAAAATGACACGTGTATTTTTGATTTCAATTGTAGGAACGACGTTTTTAAAGGAAATTCAAAATTGACACGCCGATATATTCCATATTTTGTATTGATTTGTAGATTGAACCTAAATTCCGGTACAGATATTGATAAAGCTTTGATGTGTGAGTTATGCATGTGGACTGATTTAAGCTTGAGAATTATTTAAGCAAAATGTTAATACGGAAAGAACCACATCACGTATCCTATAAGGGTAAGTTTCAGAAATTCAAGAAATGACACGTGTATTTTTGACTTTAATTGTGAAAACAAAGTTAATGTTTTCAATTATGTATGGAAGTTTGAAGTGTACACTTTATTATATTGGAAAAGTTGTCTTGATTTGCTGGTTACACCTCAATCTTGGTAAAGATCTTGGTATTGAACTCTAATTTTGACGCGTGAGTTATGCACAAATTTCAAAGAAAGCCCGTATATTTTTTCGTGCAGGAAGTTAAGACCGTTTTCAAATACATATTAATCTCCAAGTTATTCATGTATATCAAATATCCACGTATTTTATGTTTTGGTTATCGTAAGTGCTTATTTTTGTATACAAATTTTCGATTCCACTTTTCTCAAAATAATGTTATGTCATCGAAATATTCCAATATTTCCCCCCGCAAAAACCCATTCCATAAAATTAACCAATGATTTTATTATCATTTATAACATTCGAAACTCCCTCATTTCTCTATCAACATTGAAAAAATGATCAAAACTATCGTTATTCTTCTTCTCACTATTCTCTGCGTCACTCATGCGCAAACCTCCACTCCCGAACCAACAACACCAGAACAACCATACGAGGCGATCAATGCCAATGCGCATGCGAGGATTCGGATGCTTAGAGGTGACTCGACATCAGCGGAACGTTCAGCGGAGAATCAAGGAGATAGCGAAGATGAGGAGGATGATATCGACGTTCGTCATACCCCGGAAATTATCAAACTTCTCTCGAACGAGGATGATGCGATTGTGTATCCAGCTCTGGTTGTTCGCAAGAAAAATGGTCAAAACACCTTGTTCATCGATGAGCACAATGGAGAGACTGCCGAAGAGTTCTTGGAATCCGATGTGGCGGTGAGTTTCAGTCAAATTTCAGATTCTAATGTGATAGTCATATTTTCAGCAACTTCTCAACGACCGAAAATACGAAGAAACGGAGTTGTAACTTTCCGGATTTTGTTTAAATAAAATTTTTGAGCATGGGAATAATTTGTCGGTTTTTTCCAAGAGATTTGTGAGGTTTTCTCACGTAGATTTATGATGAGGATTTTCAGCGTCAAAGACCAGTGACTTAGAAACTTTGGTTTTGGCTTAAAATTGACTTCAAAAACTGACACGTGGCAGTTAAGACAACCAATTAGAGAAAATTCATAATTGGCACGTGGATTTCTCTTTGTAAAATTCATTTCAATGAATTCAGAGCAAAGTTACACTCACTTTGAAAATTCCAACCAAATTTCAAACCTGAAGAAAATTACACGTGGATTACGGCTAAATTAAAAAATAAAATCTGTTTGGTTTTGGTGGCAAATTCGGAATTTCAAAAAAAAAATGACATGTGGTGAATTATATGTCTGGTTTTGACAGGTGTATTGTTGCAGTCGAGTTTTCAAATGATAAAAAACATTTGAAATGTGGATTGTTTGGATCAATACTTCCCAACTATCGTGCCCAGTTACCCGAATGCCCGTGCCCGGTTACCCGAACCACCCGTTTGCTCGATATCTAATGAAACAAAATGGAATGTATAACGTCAACCATCAAAACATTCTAGTCCAAAAGTTCACTCACATCACTATTGAACTCTTGAACACGTCCCACACACACATTTCACTCTTCTTTACAATTTCTTTTTGTATTTTGATTCCATCTCAAAAAACGTTCCATTTTCGCCAACTATAAATAGTTTCACGAAAGCGAAAAATGCATTCATTTTGCGTCGCTTTTCATCAATTTTTCCTTCCCATCTTCTGCATAATTCAAGATCTGATCCGAGAAAAAAAAAGAAGAAGCAAAAAACAAAGGGGGCGTCTTTTGAGAGTAACGACGAATAATTAGATTCTCAAAAAGGAGAAGAGGGGTTCTCAAAGTTTTGCGTTGTGCGTTTTTTGTGTTTTAGCACATTTCCTTGTTTAGTAGTTTGTTTGTTTTTTACTTTGCACATTTGTTTAGTTCAGAAACTCAATTTTTTCGGAGAAAATTTTTTGTTTTTTCCCAAAAGTGTGATATTGTCCCAGACCAAATATTTTTCTAAACTCTAAGTTTCTTTAATTAGTAGTCGATGTCCCTTTAAACAATGTTCCATGTACCTTTAAATAAAGGGTCATGTTCCGTTGAGTAGTGGGTTATGTACCTTTAAATAATGGGCCGTGTTCCTTTAAATAGCGGGTTATGTCCCTTTAAGTTCCATACTATATCCCTTTAAATAATGATTCCTGTTCCTTTAAATGGTGGTTCATGTCCCTTTAAACACTAGGACATGTTCCTTTAAATAGTGAGTTATATCCCTTTAAAAACTGGGCTATGTCCCTTTAAGTAGTGATTTCTGTTCTTTCAAATAGTGGTTCATGTTCCTTTAAATACTAGGTCATGTCTCTTTAAATAGTGAGCCATGTCCCTTTAAAAATGAGCTATGTCCTTTTAAATAGTGATTCATGTACTTTCAAACACTAGGTCATATTCCTTTAAACAATTTTCCATGTACCTTTAAATAATGGGTCATGTCCCTTTCAAAACTGAGCCATGTATGTTCCTTTAAGTTGTATACTATGTCCCCAATATCCCTTCAAAAAACATGCCCATAACACTCATCAAAGACCAAAAAAAAACTTCTGAACTCATTTTTTCCCCCAGAACTCGTTAATTTTAACGATCCCCAAAAGCAGTTAATTAATATGATGACTTTTGCAGCCATTTTTTGTTGCTGTCAAAAATTAATTTTTTGATGCTTTGACCTCGGACCCATCCCACTCTCCAAACACAAAAGAACCCTCAATCCTCTTAAAACAAACGAACGAAGGCAAAACGTCAAAGGAGAATTTCGATGAAAATAGATAGAACGACTATAAATAATAGAGAGAGAGAGGCGCGGCTCGAGACTCATTTCCATATTTTTCAATTTTCATTTTCATTTTCGTATTTCACATTTTTTTCTCACCAGCTACAATATTTTCCTTGTTTTTGATAAAAATGAGTGCAATTGAGTGCACACCTTGTTCTGAGACAAAAATAGAACGGTTTTGAATTTTGATAACAAATCATTTTTGATAGGGGGTACTGTAGGTTTTTATATATGACGCTATAGGTTTTACGAAAAAAAAAATGGACCACTGTTGAAAGGGACATAACCTACTATTTAAAGGAACAGGTCTCAGTGTTTAAAGGGATATGAATCACTATTTAACGGAACAGGACCCACTATTTAAAGGAACATGGCTCAGCATTTAGATAAACATGGTTAACTGTTCAAAGGGATATGAATCACTATTTAAAGAAACAGGTCTCAGTGTTTATAGGGACATAGCCTACTATTTAAAGGGACATGACCCAGTGTTTAAAGGGATATAACCTATTATTTAAAGGAACAGGTCTTAGTGTTCAAAGAGATATAAATCATTATTTAAAGGGACATGACTGCTTTGTATAAATGTGAAAAACGTGACCTTTACGTTAATACATTTTTTGATTTAAAAATTTTTCAACCTCCAAATCTACCCTGACCAATTTAACATTTTACACTTAAATTATCTGAAACTATCATGTATGTTGTTTTGGTGAGGGGTGTTAATAAAATTACGTACCGGTCATTTTATTGAAGCGTTGAAACCTGCACATTTAACTGTGCCAACTGTGGACAATGGTAATCTGAAGTCAGACTGTCCTCAGAATACATAAAATACACCTCTTGTACAATACTATAGTTACCTAAACAATGACGTCATGGGTATAATCCCGTTCACTCGCAGCAAAAACTCCGTTATCACTTTTCATCAGCAGCGTACCTCAAAGTACACCCCCAGTGTTTCCGTCATCCGGAGAGACACCACCCATTTGTCGTCGTCCCAAATTTAGAAATAATCGTACACTGGGTCACTCCTTTTTTGATAACAAATTTACAACGTCAATGACAAGAGAATGAGTGATTTTTTGTGCTGCTTATTGCAAAGAGGCGGTTTGGTTCACGTGAACGAATGCAAAGTGTTGTACCGAGTGCATTTCACGGGGAGAGCCCCGCCGTTTTGATGAACATTTTATGATCAGGAGATGAACATTGAACAAATTTTTTTCTTCTAAAGAGGAGTGGACTGATGCATACAGTAACTGAGAGAACCTGCACATCTAACTAAGTTAAAAGAATACCTATTAACTGTAGGCTTTATATAGGCTATATTCTCAATAGAGCGACTTTTACCAATCAAAGTCTGGCATGTATTACTTACTAACATTGTTCAAAATTTTTAAAGGAACATGACTCTAAAGTGCTCTGGTGAGCCTGACCCCGTCCCAGAAGGCTTCATCATTGAAACCAGCTCAAAATTCCAGTCCTGATTGAATATTCTATATTTTTCACCAATTTGCTCCAATATATTTCGCCCTTCCGTACAATGTCCTATGTCCTCTACGAAACTCCTCCTCTATTCCAATTTTTCTCCTCTACAGGTCAGATAAGAAAACAGTTCAAATACCGCTTCTCGCCCTCAATTTCTTATCAATATCATCAATCATCATGCAAGCTCCACCAGACTATTCAGCGGCTTCCCCAAAATGCTCAAAAAACGACCTTCCACCGGTGTATGTACTAGATGTTGCTACCTTGGAGACAAATCCCTGGGATCGTGAATTCCCCCCATCTTATTGTGATGTTGAATCGTGTAATTCGGAAAGTTATGGTTAGTTCTAATATATATATATATATTTTTTTTGAATATACATATAATATCCTTGTCAATTTCAGTAACCTACGACGGAACTAGCCAACGAGTATACCAACCAAAAAGTCTATGCTGGTGCTTTGTCTCAACCCTCATCCTTATGCTCCTAGTTATTCCTATTCTATGCTTCCTACTGTACATCTTCCGTGATAGTCTACGCTATGATTCAAGCCAATTCACTTTATAGAGAACAATTATTATTATTATTATTATTATTATTATTATTTCGTTTTTGTCATGTTTGTATATAAAGATGTTTGCAATTTTGATAACAAATTTACAAGAACAATAAAAAGAATTAATAGCTTTCCGGGGCTGATGCAAAAATTGCAAAAGTTCACATGAATGTCCACAATATTTTATGAGTACATGTCGTTTTGTTGATCATATCACATCATTCCAAGATCAGAATAAAGACGAGTATGATATTTTTTTTGAAGCTTTTGCTTTTTCTAATGAGGTCATTTTCATCTAGGCATGTTTCTATAAGTTCTAATTATACACAGTTCAAGTCTGATGTGAATCTGACAATTTTAAGACGAGGTATGGTGGGCTGAAATATGAGACTAGAACTCTGCACTGTATATAGTATTCAGCAGGGATCAGAAGTCTACATCACTTTATAACTCGGCTCAAAATAATCCGTTCGGTCCTATATTTTACACAGATGTACTCAAGGTAATGAAGAACGT
Organism: Caenorhabditis sp. 38 MB-2015; assembly: GCA_900536415.3. NCBI lineage: Eukaryota > Metazoa > Nematoda > Chromadorea > Rhabditida > Rhabditidae > Caenorhabditis > Caenorhabditis quiockensis. The sequence continues at coordinate 209,182 of LR549139.1, read as the reverse complement.
GTGCCAATTTTTGTGGAGTTTAATCTGAATCTGAAACAATTTTCTATTCAAAATATGGGGCTGAACGGATTTTTTTGAGCCGAGTTATAGGGGGTTTACCTATGGATATATCATTGGGTATATCTCGAATATAGAATTAAATATACTCTAAATATACCTCCCGATATGTCTCAGATATACCTCAAGGTATACGAAACTAAACATCCGATTAAAATTTGATCACAGTTTGGATATACCTTCGAGTATATTTTGGATATAAAGTTAGGTATACCTATCGTGAATACCCTAATATAAGCGCGCCCCAATTTGCTACGAAGAATGAGAATATCTCGAAAACCACAAGAGTTATCAAAAAGTGGTCAATTACAAAATTGTAGACCATGTCAAGATCTTCAACTTTGTAATTGACCGCTTCTTGATAACTCTTGTGGTTTCTGAGGTATTCTGATTCTTCGTAGTCCGATACATCTCATATATACCTCAAGATATACTAAGCTATGCATATGATAAACCTTTGAGTATGTCTCAAATATACTTATGATTACACAAATCAAGTATTTTAAATAAAGAATTGGATATCCCAACCCAGATCTGGCCAGACCCATTTGACCAACCCGAGCCCAACTTGATTTCTAGCCTACATCCTCACCTCCATATCTGAATTGATATCTGATGGCAGATTTGAACACTTTCAAGTTTTACCTCTCTCCCCACTTCCTATCAAAAACCTGCCAAACCTGTTTCGACCGACGCCCCCAAGCAACTGATGATCCTTCAATTGGTCACGGATCTACCCGCATCACAGATAAACTTGATCTTATCGCGCTTGTCATTCATTCATTTCCTTCTCTTCTTTGAATATGTATACATTTGTACACAGTTTTCTTTGAACCTCACAATTTTTTTGTCGTCTCATTTTTTCGTTTCTTTGAAAAACGCTTTTCTCACTCACGTGAAAATCCTCAACAAGAAAATAATGTTTTTTTTTTCGAAGAGCAACTATGAACTCGTCACTCATCGTTTTGTTGGTTTGCGTTATCGCATTCGCGTCTGCCCGTTTTTCATGTGGACAAGATGCTCTCCAAGCATCATTTGCCGAGGCACTCGTCAAAAATGATTGCAAAGGAAGACTCCGTGAGTTGATATAGTTTCAGGGCGGTATACATAGTATCTTAAAATCATCCAGAAAAAATCGATAACTGTTGCGCTGCTCACACCCGTTGTCACAAGCAAAAGCAAGCCTCGAAGGGTGATTGTGACGCTCGATTCTGCACCTGCGCAAAGAACGCGGCAGCCAAGCTCCCACTTTGTGTCGTGAGTGATTTTCTGATAAAAAGTTCAAAAAGAAAAAGGAATTTTCAGATGCAAACTGACAACTTGTGCAACACCGCTAAGTCTTTCGGAGATATCCTCAGAGGATAAACAACTAAACAATTTCTCTAATTTATTTGTAGATAAAGGTTTTTGGGATTGGAAGTTGTGTTTATTGATTATATAATCGTTCACTGTATCTAAACTACGATGGATAGCGCATCAGAGCATTTAAGCCATCATAATAACTATTTACTACAATATTTATGAAAGTGGAACTTGTCATATAGGTGCAGGAGTTTTAAATAGGTGTTTCACAGCTACTGGTGTTTAGTTTCTGGTGATATGCGAGACTATGAAATATAATCTAATATAAATACTGAAAATAAAAGGATTCATTGTCTATTCATGAAACTATGATTGCTATTCTTAGCACAAACTGCAAGATTTAGCACAATATGATGTTTTTTGTGCAGTTGTGTAGAATGAACTGGAGCAGAAACCATTGGCGACCCATGAGGAGCAGGCTGAAGATGAATCAGTGCAGGAAGAGGAAGATGAAGAAGAACTAGATGAAGATGAAGATGAAGATGTGCAGAGGGAGCATGTCTTGGCACAATATTCAGTCTTCTGTGCGGTTGTGTAGAAAGAGCTTGAGCAGAATCCATTAGCATTCCAGGCTGAACAGGTTGAGACAGCGTCAGTGCAAGTTGCAGCTGTAGTTGTAGTGGCTGCGGTAGTTGTTGTGCTAGTTGAGTCAGAACTATCTGAGGCGGCTGTGGTGGATGTGCTTGTGGAGGAAGATGAGCAAAGTGAGCAAGTCTTTGCGCAGTATTCAGTTTTGATGGCTGTTGTGTAGAAAGAGCTGGAGCAGAAGCCATTGGCATTCCAAGCTGAGCATCTGTAAAACAAATGTTGACCTGTTGAACTATTGTTGTGTCAGCTGTATGTTTACTTTAGATAAACATAATAATTTCAAGATGATCAGGGTTGTAAAAATCTCTTTCTGTAAGTTCACAACTCACGTGGAAACTGAATCTGTGCATGACGAGGACGAAGAAGAAGCAGTGGTTGTTGAAGAAGAGCTGGAGCACAATCCACAGGATGATGCGCAATATGCTGTTTTCTGTGCTGTGGTGTAGTAGGCAGAAGAGCAGAAGCCATTCTTCACCCAGTTAGCGCAGCTAAAAATACACCTTGTTATCTAGAAATATAACTCTTAAACCTACTTCGATCCAGCGTCACTGCAACTTTGAGCGAAAGCTATCAAAGTTGTGGCAATGATAAGAGTAATGAACTGCATGTTCAATTAGGCGTGATTGTTTTGGTAACATGTCACACTTTTATACTACTAAATGTTTATTTGAGCACCTGCTACTAAATCCGGTATCTGAACTTTGTTACAATAATGTCGTTGAACTATGACTTTTGTGTCAATGAAAATTGTTTGGTATGGCATCTAAAAATTAATCCATTATCAGCTCCATTCGATCGGCTTCACATTTATAAATTTCGGCGGTTTCAGAAAGGCTGAAAATGAACTATTTGGATGTTACTGTTCCGACAAATCTACCTTTAATTGCATATCGATAATTTTTAACTATAATCATTGTTGGAAGGGGGTCTAATGCTGGGAAAAGGGCTATAGTAAAAAATATTAATACACTAATCGTTCCTAATCCATTATCCATCAAAGTCGATGTAAATAGTATCAAAGCAGGAAAATGCATTAAAATAACAGGAATCAATGTTTCAGTTATCAAAGCGTAGAATAACTGCAATTGTAGTCGATTAAATGCATATCTTTTCTCTCTATAATTTTATTGATTTTCAAATATCATCTGAAACCACAATAAGCCATTGCTAATATTGAGGACGTTATAATAAGGTATAGTGTTATTAAAGCGATACATGATGCGGTGTCAGTTTGAACACTTCCATCCCTTTGTTTTCGCTGAACATTGATTTGAAGAAATCTGATACAAAAAATAAATGACCTAGCCAAATTTCTAACATCTTTTTTTAAATTTGATAGTTTCTAAACTTCTAAAAGAAAATCTTATCAGAAAAAAGGTGGAACTCGAGCAACGACTTCAATAAATGAAACAATAACTTGCAATTTTAGAACTATCAAATTTAACAAGGATGTTAGTAACCTGGCTGGGTCATAACACCTACATACATATGATTGCACTTCGATATGACTTGATGATAATCATTTTTGGAAGAGGATCTAACGCTGGGAAGAGAGCGATAGAAATCGTGGCTGAAAATGAAATCGTGGCTGAAATGATCTGAAACTGCTGGATCAATGTTGTCCATTCCATCTATGATGAAATATGAAATACCAGTGGTTGTAAAAGATTTTTTGTCTATATACATCTAAACAATGGGAAAATACGGAAATTGAAAATTGCAGTTTGGAAACCAGCAAACCATACTTCAAGTTGACGTCTGTTTGGATAGATTATCAGAACTTCTTCTGATCATATTATTTTCTGAGTTCATCAAACTTTATTCATATATGTACTACGCTAAATTTATCTTCAGATAATTAAAAAATGTGATGTAAACTTCGGGATTGTAAATTGGATAGTTGAGATGGTTTCTGTAGGGTGGGTACTTGATCATAGAATTGAAGAAATGTTGACATTGCTTTGTGGTTTGATCATTTTTCCTATCGTGCATTGTATTGGTCCTAAGAAAAAGTATCTTTGGAAAAAGTGTAAAAAAAAAAGGTCAAATTTAGGGCGCTAAACCTTAGAGTTTGAATCAATGTGTGTTAGAGCAAACTTTCTCACTTAACGAACTAACTAACTATTACCGAGAATGGCGTTTCGATAACTCTTGATGATGAACATTGTTGGCAAAGGGTCTAGGGCAGGGAAGAAGGATATTGTGATGGATACTATCCCACTCATAGTTCCAAGTCCACAATCCAAAAATGTTGACATAAAAATCACCAAACTTGGAGCATGCAACAAAATAACAGGGATCAATGTCTCAGTTATCAATGCGTAGAATATTTGAGATTGTAGTCGATTGCAACTCCTGGACCGCAAATCGTTGGTATCCATAAGCTTGTTGATTTTTTGGTAACATTTGAAGCCACATATCCCCATTGCTAAAAATGATAAACTTATCATAGTGCATAGTCCTACTATAGCGATAAATGATACATAATTGGTTCTAACACTTCCATCGATTTGTTTTTGATAAAAATGGGAGGCGAGGTATATGGTTTGATCAACATCCCAATCTAAATAAGATAAAACGCCGTATCTTATGAAGTCACTGGTTATTTTTGAAGGTAAATGTGGGAAATAGCACATTGCACAATACACAATTCCATATATGATAGGAATGAAACACCATAGAACTACTCCAAATCCATCAAATGTTTTCAAGTAGTTTGAGCTGAGATTCATAATTGTTTTTGGTATTTTGGGAGTCAACTAACCCACTAGCAACTAGATATCTATAAAAGAAATGTAACGCAAATATACCCATCGACAAACCAAAGAAGCTACAATATATACAAAGTAAAAGCATCAAAGCCGATCTAGAAATAACTGCATATTTCGGATGGGACATGACGATGAAAACTGAGCCAGTTGAAAACATGATTGGAGAAACGATATAGTCAATGATAGAATAAAATATTTCAAAGATTGAGATGAATAACATCAAATATTTATAAGATCCGAGTTGCTTTGGAGATTTTGTGATTATCAAAAGTGTTAAAATACAGTTCAAAAATAAGGATAGGACTGCTGCAATAGATTCAAACAAATCGATCAACGGCTTCCACTCCATTAGAGAAGAGTGCTTATCGTTATTTTTGAAATTTTCGATGAGCTACTGTAAGAGTATTCTTCAGAGATAAGTTGTTATAAATATCTTGAATTTTTAAATCAACACGTGATAATCAAAGATGTCAAAGTATTCTTGAATGGGTAGGTGGCACAATTATGATACCTTTACACTTTAATATGTCTGAAAAATAATTTATGCGGAAATTTTTGACAATTCGAAAAATAAAAATGGCCGATTTAAGGAACATCATAAGCTAAACATATAATACCAATACTAATCGACGAAACCTAATTTTGAATTGTTGAATTTTAAGTAAAAAATACCTACTCATATCTTTCAAAGGAATAGGTTTTTTTATACGACTAAAACTCGGTTTTCTTAAAATATTGATTTTATATTTTGGGATGTTATTGTTTTCATTACTGTCTATATTTATGTACCAATCGGTCTTGTTGGTTATCATTTTTATCGTTTTTAGCTTACAAGAAAGTTTTGCGAACTATTGGATTCAACTTTTTCTTAAATATTTTTATGGAGTCCAATAATTTTATGGAGTTCGACCTTCTGATAACCTCCCTTGTTAGGCTTTTTGTGGCTTTAATAACTCACCTATAATTGCTGATCAATACATCTGAACAATGAACATAGTTGGAAGGGGATGAAGAGCTGGAGAATGAGCTATGGTAATCGATAACAACCCACTTTCATTTGGCGAACGAGTTCTTTGATTTAACTTTTATTTATAAGAATATATGTTAATCCCCGGAGTTGTAGAGAACTAGAATAACAACCTAAAACAAGCCTCATGATTTTTGGTGTGCCTATTAAAATGGTTAAAAAAAACGAATTAACGCATATTACAATATATTTATTTGGAAAAGAAGGTTAAAATTGATAGATCAAAAAAATTTTCCCAGTTCTGAACAATGAACATAATTGGAAGTGGATCAAAGGCTGGATAGTGATATACATCAAAGTAATAACTTCAGTTGATGGATGTATGATATAGAGTGGGAGATTTGATATTGTGATCTCCTGATTTCCGTCTCATAATCTTTGACTTCAAAAAACCTGAAAATTATTTCCTTAACCAAAAATTACACGTCAAGTACCTGTAATCGCGTCTCGATAACTCTTGATGATAAACATTGTTGGAAGGGGATCTAGTGCTGGAAAAAAGGCAATTGTAATTGATACTATCCCATTCATTGTTCCAAATCCATAACCCAAAAGTGCAGTGATAAACATAGTCAAACTTGGGAAATGCATCAAAATAACAGGGATCAGTGTTTCAGTTATCAATGCGTAGAATAACTGAGATTGAAGGCGATTTGATTTACGTGACCGTCTGTCATGTGATATCAAGTTTTTTATTTTCTGATAACATCTGATACCAAAGTATGACATAGCTAGGATTGATGAACTTATAATGATACATAATATTGTCATTTCGACAAATGATAAAATATTGATTCTAGAACTTCCATCAATCTGTTTTTGATAAAAATAAGTTGCTAGATAAACAGTTTGATCAATATCCAGATCCAAATAACATAACACTTTGAATCGAATAATATCACTAACAATTTTTGAAGGGAAGTTAGGAAAACTACACACTAGACCGTATAATAATCCAGATGTTAAAGGAATGATAAACCATAAAACCACTCCGGAACCATCAAATGTTTTCAAATATTTAGAGCTGAGAAGGTGTATGTTTTTATACTTAAAGAATAATTTAACCTACCCGCTAGCAACGAAGTATCTATAAAGAAAATGTAAAGCAAACATGCCCATTGAAAAACCAAAAAAGGTACAATATAAAGATATCAATAAGGTCGAAACAATTCTAGGTACTGATTTGTATTTTGGAAGGGATATTATCACAAAAACCGAGTCAGTTGTAAAAATAACTGGAGAGACGATAACATCTACAATTGAGTAAAATATCTCGAACATTGATATGATGAACATCAAATATTTATAGGACCCAATTTCTTTTGGAGACTTGGTGACAATCAAACAAGTTAATACACTATTCAATAGTATTGATATAGCTGCGGAGACAATCTCGACAGTTGAAATGAGCGATTTCCACTGCATTTGATTTTTTGAATAGATAAAAACTGATTTTGTTAAAACCACATGCTTGTGAGGCAGAAAAAAACGTCTCAGGAGAATATATTTTCATAAGAATAGACTGGTGATGAAAGCAATTTAGAAGTCAGAATCCACAGAAAATACTTTAGTTCACAAATTGAAGAGCATTTTGAAAATTGAGCATGTTTTGTTTGAATCAAGGCACAGGTCCTAAAAGGGTACATCGGAAAAGTGGAGATATTTGTAATTTTTTTTGATTCACAATGGATCAAAGGGATGGTCACATGTATAATCATGAAGTCAGGTTGTCATGAACAAGAATAAATGAGTTGTTAACCTTGTTGGTACTCTATCAAACCAGTAAATTTCTTCGAAGTTTTCAAAAATAGTAGGCTAGGTTTGTTTTGTCAAAAACAAGACTCTAGGGGTTAATCAAATTCATAAATATTCGAGAGAAAACATATCCACTTCATACCCAAAAAAAAAAACAAATGAAGTGGAATTCTCTCATCTCAACTTTTGAGCTTGTCTCGGCTATCATTTCGCTATTTCTAAATACAGTCCTCGTCATCTTGATCATCACTAAATCTCCAAAACAACTCGGATCATATAAATATTTAATGTTAATCATATCTATCTTTGAAATATTTTATTCTATCCTCGATGTGATTGTCTCACCAGTCATGTTTTCAACTGGCTCAGTATTTATAGTCATATCTCATCTGAAAACTATATTTATTTCTGAATGGTGTTGGCTCCTATTATTATGTCTGTATTGTAGCTTTTTCGGTTTTTCTATGGGAATTTTCGCATTACATTTCATATATAGATATCTAGTTGTCAATGGGTTGGTTAAAAACTTTTCAAAAGCAATCACAAAGTATGTTTAGCTCTAAGTACCTGAAAAGTTTCGATGGACTTGGAATTGTTGTTTGGTTTTTGATACCTTCAACATATGGCATACTATGGGGGTTGATAACATACTTTCTTCTCTCACCTTCACATGAAACTAGTGATGCTATTAGATTCGAGGTATTATCGTACTTGGATTGGAATATTGATCAAACTGTTTACCTTGGCGCACATTTCTATAAAAAACAGATCAGTGGAAGTGAAGAAGCCAATATCCCATCATTTATTGCAATAATAATGTTAAGCATCATTATAACTTCTTCAATTTTAATTATGGTGTATTCTGGTTTCAAGTGTTATAATAAAATCAATAGATTGCTAGGGAAAAAGGAGATAAGATCCTATAAATTTAATCGCCTTCAATCTCAGTTATTCTACGCATTAATGACTGAAACACTGATTCCTGTTATTCTTATGCATGTCCCAGCGATGATATTATTCACTTCTACTATGACGAATAATGGATTAGGGGATATTAGTGGATTGTTATCTATCACTATAGCTCTGTTCCCAGCCTTAGATCCACTTCCAACAATGTTCATTGTTCAAAACTATCGATGTGCAATCAAAAGTTAGTCATTTATATGAATTAGGGGGGGGGGGGTTTAGTATATAATTTTTCACGTTTTTCAATTTTAAAGAAGATGAAAACATTAGATTTAGATAAAAGCCTTGAAAATGAGAGAAATAAGGGAGACTAGCAAACGCGCTCCATCGCACACAACTGAAATTTATTATTTTTTTTATTTTTTCAAAAAATGAAAAAGAAAAGTTTTTAGATTTCTTCAAGTCACTGGTGAAGAGTATTGTGATGTGAAATGTTCGAGGTTCGAAATAATATACGTAACGGCTCATAGAATTGTATATTTTTCCCTAAAGATCGAAGGTTGAAAATTTTTTTTTTTTGAAATACGAAACAAACAAAGAGCTTGAACATGCTTCATTTGTTGACTTTTGTAAAAAAATGCAACTCGTTCACTAACATCACTACTAAAATCAAGTTCAACATCCAAAGTTAGACACAGGTGATTAAATAATGCTGAACAGTATAAAATGATACCATGGGTTACTAGACCATCATATTTCACTCAACATGCAATTCTCTTCCATTGTTCTTGCTTTTGCTTCAATTGTCCTCGTTGAAGGCTGCAGTGATTCTGGATCAAAGTAAGTCACCAAAATCTTCAATCAATTAAGTATATCTGAATTTCCAGCTGCGCTAACTGGGTTGCCAACGGCTTCTGCACTTCAACATTCTACACCACAGCACAGAAGACTGCATATTGCGCATCATCCTGTGGATTGTGCTCATCTTCCTCCTCATCTACCTCCTCTTCATCAACCACTTCTTCTTCCTCTTCCTGCTCCGATTCAGCATCTGCTTGTTCTTCATGGAAAGCCAATGGATATTGCACCAGCTCATTCTACACAACCGCTCAGAAAACTGCCTATTGCGCAAAGAGCTGTGGTCTTTGTTAAATTGTTATGTTTAAGTTTGATAGTCGATAAAAAACATTTTATTCATGGGATGGGATTTTCAAAAATTGTGACGAAAAAACTAGACCTAAAAAATATAATATGGGAAAATATATCCGGTGAGACAATCACATCCAAAATAAAGTAGAATATCTCAAAAATGGATATAAATGACATCAAATATTTATAAGATCCAATCTGGGCTGGAGATTTGGTGATGATTAGATATGTCAAAGTGATGTTCAAGATTCATGCGATAATAGCAAAGTTAATTTCTAGCGAATCGATAACTGATTCCCACTCTATGTTGTGAATTGTATCTAGAAAGTGGAGGATATTAAAAAGGTTTTTTTTTGGGCTTCTACATTAAATCTTATAACCAGAAATTTGGGGAGATGTAGTATCCTCTTTAGTTGGATGGTTTTCTTCTTACGATTGATAACAGTTTTTTGAAGAAACCTGAAAATCATTAGTTAAGTGAATCTGAAAATATTTTCACCAATTATTGCACATCGATAACTCTTGATAATTATCATTGTTGGAAGAGGATCTAATGCTGGGAAAAGAGATATTGTTAACGATATTAGTCCACTCATTGTCCCCAATCCATTATCCATCAACGTTGTCATGAATAACACCATTGCTGGGAAATGTAACAGAATAATAGGGATTAGTGTCTCAGTCATCAATGCGTAGAATAGTTGAGATTGAAGGCGATTGAATTTTTGTGACTTCACATCTTTACACATCACACTTCCATCGGGTTGCTTCTGATTGAAGTATGGTCCAATGTACACAGTGTGCTCAAAATTCCAATCAAGGTAGGATAATATTTCTGACTCTATCGCCTTGCTGGTATTTTTTGAAGGTCCGAGAGGGAAGTATGATACTAATCCCCACACTAGGCCATATGTGAACGGAATGAGGAACCAAAAGAAAATTCCGAATCCTTCAAATGTTTTCAGATACTTTGACCCAGTTGCAACAAAGTATCTGTAGATGAAATGTAGTGCAAACATGCCCATTGAGAACCCAAAAAATGCACAGTATATGCACACAAGCCACATTGATTGAGGAATAAAGTTGAACTCAGGATAGCATATTACTACAAAAACAGAGCCAGTTGCAAATATCACAGGAGATACGATAAGGTCTACAATAGAGTAAATTATCTCAAATATTGAGATGAATAACATCAAGTACTTGTAAGATCCGAGTTGTTTTGGAGACTTCATAAGGATTAAGTATGACAAAACGCAATTGAGGAAAAAGGAGATGATCGCTGAAGTTATTTCAAATCAATCGATCAATGACTTCCATGAGATTTTGGGAAGGTTCTGAGATATGAAATTGGAGTCGTGCATTTTTGTGGTGAAATATTTTAACGAGAGGAAATTAAAGCAAAATCAATCAAAGAGAATGATCATTGCTTTGAAAAAAACGACTAGACAATCTCATGGGAGAATAAAGATGAAAATGATATCATTCATTAGCTTTATTATAGACTATCAATGTTGTAAATAACAATTTAACAGAGTCCACAAGACTTTGCGCAATAGGCGGTTTTCTGAGCGGTTGTGTAGAATGAGCTGGTGCAATATCCATTGGCTTTCCATGAAGAACAAGCAGATGCTGAATCGGAGCAGGAAGAGGAAGAAGAAGTGGTTGATGAAGAGGAGGTAGATGAGGAGGAAGATGAGCACAATCCACAGGATGATGCGCAATATGCAGTCTTCTGTGCTGTGGTGTAGAATGTTGAAGTGCAGAAGCCGTTGGCAACCCAGTTAGCGCAGCTGGAAATTCAGATATACTTAATTGATTGAAGATTTTGGTGACTTACTTTGACCCGGAATCACTGCAACTTTCGACAAGAGCGATTGAAGCAAGAACAAGAACAATGGTAGAGAATTGCATGTTGAGTGAGATATGATGGTCTAATAAGCCAGGGTATCATTTTATACTATTAGACTTTATTTGATCACCTGTGCCTAATTTTAAATGTCGAACTTGATTATAGTAATGATGGCGATGGACTTGTTCTATGTGCTAAAAAGTAAACAAAAGAAGCATGCTCAGCCTTTTTTGACATTTTTGATTTTCAACCTTACGAGTCAGATCTACAAAATTCCACGAGAGCTAGTGCTGGGAAAAGTGATATAGTGCTGGGAAAAGTGATATAGTTATCGATGTTAGACCACTGATTGTTGCTAGCCCATTATTCCTAGAAGTTGTTATGAACAATAGCATGGCTGGAAAATGCATCAAAACCACAGGAATCATTGTTTCAGTTATCAATGCGTAGAACAATTAGGATTGTAGGCGATTGAACTTTCTTGAACGCATGTCGTTATTCTCAATCAAGCTATTGATTTTCAGATAACATTTGCAGCCATAATACGTCATTGCTAGAATTGAAGAGGTGATTATGAAACACAACACTATTATTGCTATACAAGATGCAATATCTATCTGAACACTTCCATCAGCCTGTTTTTGATAGAAATATGGACCGACATAGACGGTTTGATCTATGTCCCAATCTAAATAGGTTAACACGTCGGGTCGGATGAAATTGCTTTTTATATCTGACGCTTGGAGTGGAAAATTAGATATTAGACCATATACAATCCCATATGCCCAAGGAATAGCGAACCACCGAATTATTCCGAACCCGTCGAATGTTTTCAACAATGTTGACCTGTAGAAAACATCGATGTCAGGTTAAGCAACACTAATTCACCCGATGGCCACTAGATATCTGTATATGAAATGTAGCGCGAACATGCCCATTGAGAAACCGAAGAAACTACAATATAAAGATACCAGTACCTGCCACACTGATCTAGGTATTTGGTTGAATTTCATGTGAGAGAGAACTACAAACACTGAGCCAGTTGAAAATATCACTGGAGAGACGATGACATCGATGATAGAATAGACTATCTCGAAGACTGATATGAATAACATCAAATATTTGTAAGATCCAATCTGTGCTGGAGATTTGGTGATAATTAGAATAGTCAAAATAGTATTCAATATAACTGAGATCACTGCTGATATAGTTTCACACCAAGAGATCAACGATTTCCACTGCATTTTTCGATACCAAATACAGAAATGAAGAACAAAAATGGTGTATTTTTATATTCTTCAGACATTATTTTCTTAGAAAAAAAGTTCATTTCATAAGAGGAAATTAGAAAATATCAACTACTAAACTATTATTAGCATAGACTACATGACTTGGCACAATAAGCTTTCTTCTGAGCGGTTGTGTAGAATGAGCTGGTGCAATATCCATTGGCTTTCCATGAAGAACAAGCAGATGCTGAATCGGAGCAGGAAGAGGAAGAAGAAGTGGTTGATGAAGAGGAGGTAGATGATGAAGAAGAAGATGAGCACAATGCACAGGATGATGCGCAATATGCAGTCTTCTGTGCAGTGGTATAGTATGAAGAAGTGCAGAAGCCGTTGGCGACTCAGTTAGCGCAGCTGAAATTTCAGTTATGTCTAATTGATTGTAAATTTTGGTGACTTACTTTGATCCAGAATCACTGTAGCCTTCAACGAGGACAATTGAAGCAAAAGCAAGAACAATGGTACAGAATTGCATGTTGAGTGAAATATGATGGTCTAGTAACCCATGGTATCATTTATACTGTTCAACATTATTTGATCACCTGTGCCTTTTTTTGGTTGTTGAACTTGGTTATAGTACTGATGTGAGTGTGCTTCAAAAGTAAAAAAAAGAAGCGTGTTTAAACTGTTTCCTGTCTCATAAAAAAAAAACTTTCAAAATTTGACATTTTGAATTGAATCAATGGAATGGTTCATAGCAATTAATTTGATAAATCATCTGGCTGTATGAACACAACATATCACTTGATTTAAAAATACTAAAAAATTTGTGAAAACAATCCTTCAATTTTAGAAACTTTCTACACGATATCACGAGAACTTCGAGAATTCACAATGGATAATTGAGTGGAGTCAGAGTTCTGCTTTTTGGGATTAATAGTTTTTGTAATTGCCCATATTATGATCAACTTGAACCAACCTGTAATAACGCAATACATACTTTCAGAACACTTTAGGTTTATTGTAGATTACCTAGAATTGCAGATCGATAGTTTTTGATAATGAACATTGTTGGGAGGGGATCGAGTGCTGGGAACAGAGCGATTGTAATAGACACAGTTCCACTAATTGTCTTCATCCCATTATCCATTAATGTTGTAGTGAACATTATTATAACAGGGAAGTGCATCAATACTACAGGGATCAATGTTTCGGCTATCAACGCGTAGAATAACTGAGATTGAAGTCTATTGAATTTCATTGATCGCATATCTTTGGTTGTTATTATCTTATTGATTTTCAGATAACATTTGTATCCATAATATGTCATTACTGAAATCGATGAAATGATAATGAAACACATCCCCATTATCGTAGCGAAGCTGATTATATCAACCTGAACACTTCCATCAACCTGTTTTTGGTAGAAGTATGGACCAAGATATACAGTGTCATCAATAACCCAATCTAGATAGGTTAACACGTCTGCTCTTATGAAATTACTCATCATATCCGAAGACGGGAGTGGGAAGTGATCTAATAGACCCCAGACTAGACCATATGCAAATGGAATACAGAACCAGCGAATTATCCCAGATCCTTCGAATGTTTTTAGTACCTGGGATCTATAAAATAGTGCCTTGTTGAATAACCTTAAAAATATCAAAACAAATCCGCTAGCAACTAGATATCTGTATATAAAATGTAGCGCGAAGAATCCCATTGAAACACCGAAGAAACTACAATACACAGATAATAATATCCTTCAAGCTGACCTTGGAACCACTTCATATTTCAAGTGAGATATAACTGCAAAAACCGAGCCAGTTGAGAACATGATTGGAGAGACAGTTGAGAACATGATTGAGAACATGATTGGAGAACATGATTGGAGACACTTCGATCCAGAATCACTGCAACTTTGAGCCAAAGCTACCAATGTAGATGCCAAGATAAGAACTGAGAATTGCATAATTGTTCAATGTTGATGGTCTCGTAACCCATGTAACACTTTTTATACTAACAATCTTTATTTGAACATCTGTTGTTTTAACGGAAGCTGAGTTTTGTTACTTTAATATTGGTATCTTTGACTTTTGTTCTTTTTATAAGTCTCTGATGATAACACTTTACGGGTTGATATATTCGCCAGAAGTGGGGTGAGATTGGAAGGTCGATAAATTGGGCATGTTTGGGTTTGTTTCTTTCTAACGTATCATTCTCAGAACCCATTTGAAATTGAATTTCAAACAACCTGAAGATACATTTTTTTAAGGTCTATGTTTTCTTGGGGTACCTAAGATTGCATTTCGATAATTCTTAATGATGAACATGGTTGGAAGAGGGTCAAGGGCTGGAAATAGGGAGATTGTAATTGATAACACGCCAGTGATTGCTCCTAGCCCTTGATCCATTAGGGCTAATACGAACAAGATCATGGTAGGGAAATGCATTAAAATAACAGGAATTAGTGTTTCAGTTATCAAGGCGTAGAATAACTGCTTTTGGAGCTGATTATATTTCCGTGAACGTGCGCCTGTGATTGTTATCAAGCGATTGATCTTCATATAACACATAAAACCACAAAATCCCATGGTTGCAACTGAAGAAGAAATGATAAAGCCCATTATAAATATTGTAACACAAGATGATATATCAGTTATCACACTTCCATCACCCTGTTTTTGATAAAAATGTGTAGCAAAATATACGATTTTGTCAACATCCCAGTCAAAATGTGATAATAGATCTGCTCTTAGAGCATCGGTGGTTGTTTTCGATGGTCCGAGAGAGAAATACGTTAGTAAACTCCACACTAAACCATATGAAAAAGGGATTGCGCACCAGAAAAATATTCCAATGCCATCAAAGGTTTTCAAGTACTTTGATCTATAAAGTTTGAGGATGTAAGGCCTATTCCTAGAGCCCTACTAACCCATTAGCAACTAGATATCTGTATATAAAATGTAACGCGAAAACTCCCATCGAGCAACCGAAAAATGCACAATATATGCAGTCAAGTATAGCCCATAAAAACTTTGGAAAATTAAGTTTAGGATAAGACATCACTGCAAAAACTGAGCCAGTTGAAAAAATGACTGGAGAAACTAAGACATTTAGAATTGAGTAGACTATCTCAAAAGATGATATAAATAACATCAAATATTTATATGATCCAATTTGAATTGGAGATTTAGTGATTATCAGTAGAATCAGAATGCTATTGAGAAACAAGGATACTATTGAGGAGATGTATTCAAATAGACTGATAAAAGGTGTCCACTCCATTGCTGACAGTTGAAGTGATATTTTTATAGATAACATCCACTAAGGTGAACACATAGAATATTTTTTAAAGGAAATTAAAATTCGAAAATAGATTTGGTGGATTTCTGTTATCTATATACAACCTAAATGTGTTCACAGATAGCACTACAAAAACCGAGCCAGTTGAGATCATGATTGGATAGACTATAGCTGATGTAGATTCAAACCAAGAGATCAAGGTGTTCCAATGCAATTTAAAGTGATGAATGAAAACATTCTATTAATTTTATTTTTATAGGTGACGACATTTTGCACATTTTTTTGGAGAATCCAGACAACCTGATGCTCACAATCCAACCATACAACGTTCTATTTAAATTTAAGAATTTTTATTGTTCGAAAAATTGTATTCAATTTGTACAATGAGTTAGCTATGTAATTTCTGGATGTTCAGGATTGAAATGAGAATTCACAATAGATAACTGGGATGAATCGACGTTTGATACATTGTGACATTCTGCTTTTTTGACCACCCCTACTCGAAGGGATCTTATCCAGCCTAGAATTGCACTTCGATAATTTTTAATGATAAACATGGTTGGAAGGGGGTCTAGTGCTGGGAAGAGAGCAATACTGATTGATAATAGTCCACTCATTGTTCCTAATCCATTATCCACAAAAGTCGAAAGGAACATTAACATACCAGGAAAATGCATAAGAATAACAGGGATCAGTGTCTCAGTTATCAATGCGTAGAATAACTGAGATTGTAGTCGATTAAATTTGCGAGATCGCATATCTCTTTTCTCTATCAAGCTATTCATTTTCTGATAACATTTGAATCCACAATATATCATTGCAAGAATAGATGAGCTAATAATAATACATAACATAGTGATTGCTATCAATGATGGGTAGTTGGTCCTTACACTTCCATCAACCTGTTTTTGATAGAAGTATGATGCGAGGTATACAGTCTTATCAATATCCCAGTCTAGATAAGATAGTACACCATATCGTATAAAATCGCTGGTTGTTTTTGAAGCCACATGGGGGAAGTAACATAGAAGACCATAGAAGAGTCCATATGCGATAGGGATTAAAAACCACAATATGATTTCGTAGCCATCGAATGTTTTCAAGTACTTCGACCCACAAGCAACTAGATATCTGTAGATGAAATGTAATGCGAACATTCCCATGGAGAACCCGTAAAAACTGCAGTACACGGATAGCAATAACAACCATAGAGACCTAGGTATAATGTCATTTTTCGGATATGACATTACCACAAAAACTGAGCCGGTTGTAAATATAACAGGGGAGACTATAACATCTACAATTGAGTAAAATATCTCGAACAAGGAGATGAATAACATCAAATATTTATACGCTCCAAGTTGGCTGGGTGATTTTTTGATGATTAGAAATGTTAAAACGGTGTTTAGAAATAATGAGATCGCAGCTGAGGATGTTTCGAATAGCTTGATCAATAGTTTCCACTCCATTTCGAAGGATTTACATACATATGAATATAATAAAAAAGGTGTTTTGTAGACCCTTTTGTAGCTGTACTTGTATGTCTAAAGATTAGAAAACAAAACGGTGACTAGAGGAAATTGAACAACAACAAAAATAGATTGTATGAGGAGAAGAGGAGATAACATACAATTATAACAAAATTGTTGATCAAACTGTCAAGAGAATATCACAAATTTTCTGAATATACCAGGGTTGCAAATCGAGTAGCTCGTTTACAAATGTGCTCGAGCACAAGTTACATGATAACGCGAAATAAGCTTCCTTCTGCGCAGTATATCCTTTACCCACTTCGATCCAATCTCACCTCAAACAGGTTAAATGGCCTATCTCTTTTGGCGTTCCTATGCTTTTTTTTATAATGTCTTACATTATTTGATCACCTGTGACAACCAGATCCGGAAGTTGAACTTTGTTACATTTGTGATGTCGATCAACGACTTTAATGGTTTTGAAATGTAAACGAAACATGACATACATATTTGTATAGTTGGAAATGACTTTGAAAAGTTTTGTTTTTTCTAGGACATCAGCATTAATTATATATGAAAGGCATATTTGAATGAGGTTCTAACATAAAAATCAACCGAGTGATCAGATTTTCTAGATGACCCAGGGCAGTATAATCTCCTCACGAAATTCTGTGAAAACCGTTCAAAATTGTTTGATCCAACGCAGTTCAACACCAACCAAGTCACCTAGCCAGTTGATCAAATAGAACTTACAGTACTATAAATGCTCAACATGTGTTAGTGTCACATTGACCACATCAAAAAGTGAACATGCAATTCTTCCGCTTCATCATTCTCACAACTTTGGTTGCTCTTGCTCAAAGTTGCAGTGACGCTGGATCGAAGTGAGATCGCTTGATTAATAAAACCATGAGTTTTCTTTCAGCTGCGCGAACTGGGCCGCCAACGGTTTTTGCACTTCAGCTTACTATACTACCGCGCAGATTGAAGCGTATTGCGCATCAACATGTGGATTGTGCTCAGGCTCATCGGCTACAACAACAGCTGCGGCTTCCTCTTCCTCGTCGTGCACAGATTCAGTTACCACGTTAGTTCTTGGATAACTATCGTGTCCTGAGTTCAACAATAATTTTCAGCTGCGCGGCTTGGAATGCTAATGGTTTCTGCTCTAGCACATTCTATACCACCGCCCAAAAAACTCAATATTGTGCCAGTACTTGCGGACTTTGCTCCACTACAACCGCCGCATCTGCCACAACCACTACAGCTTCAGATAGCTCTGATTCATCAGACAGCTCTTCAGACACTACAACCGCCGCCGCTTCGGCCACAACCACCGCCGCAACATGCACTGACGCTGTCTCAACCTGTTCAGCCTGGAATGCTAATGGATTCTGCTCGAGCTCTTTCTACACAACCGCACAGAAGACTGAATATTGTGCCAAGACATGCTCCCTCTGCACATCGTCATCTTCATCTTCATCTTCATCTTCATCTTCATCGTCCTGCACCGATTCATCTTCAGCCTGCTCCTCATGGGTTGCCAATGGTTTCTGTACCAGTACATTCTACACAACTGCCGAAAAGACGGCCTATTGTGCATCATCTTGCAGTTTGTGCTAAGGATAGCAATCATAGTTTCATAGTCAATGAATCAGTTTCAAGCATTGCATCCATTTGATTGTAGTTAAAGCTGATATAGCTTAAAATTTATAACTGAAATTCTAGCAGAGAAACGCACTTTTGCTAACTGAAAAAAATGGGAGCTGTACTTCAAATTGAGGCTATTCTTATTGGACCTTTGCTCTAATATTCTATAAAACTAGAAATAGAGGTTGACAGCTTTTAAACGACCCCAGGTTGTATTTCTTTCCATTAGTTCATACATCTAATTCGAAATTCTAGGAGTGTCTATTCTCGTTTTCAATTTCCTTCTCACAATAACCACATCTCTTGGGAAGGGCAGTTCAAGAGTATTCAAAGCACAACATCCTCTATATTTTCATTGAAAACATGCATTGGAAATCTTTGATAGCATGGTGCGAAATTGTCTCAGCACTAACCTCTATGTTCTTGAACATTGGTTTAACATTTCTGATCATCACAAAGTCCCCAGAACAAATTGGATCTTACAAATATTTGATGCTATTTATTTCTATTTTCGAGATATTTTACTCTGTTATAGACCTCATAGTCTCCCCTGTATTTTTTTCAACAGGCTCATCTTTTGTGCTAATGTCAGCGGTGAAGACAGAAAAAATACCAAGATCAGTCTGGCGGGCATTATTGTCTATATACTGTAGTTTCTTCGGTGCTTCGTTAGGTATTTTTGCGTTACATTTTATATATATATATATCTAGTTGCCAGTGGGTATGTTGAGTTCTTTTCGAATCAATGATTATCAGATTTTTTTGCAGATCAAAGAAATTGAAAACCTTCGAAGGAATTGGGCTTATTCGCTGGTTGTCTATCCCATTTGTATATGGACTTGGATATGGTTTGATATGCCATTTCCCCCCAAGCTACAGATATAACTAGTGATTTGATGAGGTCTCAAGTATTATTAAATTTGGATTGGGATATCGACAAGACCGTCTACATGGGCCCATATTTCTATAAAAAACAACCAAATGGAAGTGTCGAAACTGATTTCACCTCAGTTCTTGGGATCATTGGTCTAAGCTGCCTCATAGATACATCAATTCTAGCAATCATGTACTATGGATGTAAATGTTATATCAAGATCAACAACTTGTTGGAAGTCACTGATAAACGATCAAGATTATATAACGAGATACAAAATCAATTATTCTTCGCATTGATAAGTGAGACACTGATCCCTATTATTTTAATGCATGTCCCTGCTATGATATTATTCATGGATCATGGATTAGGGAATACAAGTGGTGTGTTATCTATAACAATTGTCCTATTCCCAGCTCTAGATCCCTTGCCAACGATGCTCATAATTAAACAATATAGAAAAGCAATTCTAGGTAAGCCTGTATGTACCTAACATCTTGTACCCTTTATAACTTTCAGGATTGATAAAATGTAAGAAAAATCAAGTTGGAAGCTCACAAAGTGGAACTACCAGCTTTTTTGCCACATTTTACTCTTCTGCCACTCAATAGAAATAAAATAAAATAAAATATTTTGCATGCTTCAAAACTTTATTTTGATCTATGTACTATCAAAATTGACACCAACCATTGACTAACACAAGTTGCAAGACTTTGCGCAGTAAACCTTGCGTTCCGCATCAGTGTAGAACGAATTTGTGCAATATCCATTAGCCACCCATGCAGCGCATGTTGTCACCGAATCAGCGCAAGTGGTCGCCGCTGTTGTTGTAGCTGCAGCAGCGGCGGCGGTTGTAGCGTCAGAAGACGCTTCAGTCGTATCAGAGCTATCCGAAGAGTCGGAGCTTGCGGCGGTTGTTGCGCTCGCCGCAGTTGTATCGGATGATGAGCAGAGACCGCAAGACTTTGCGCAGTATTGCGTCTTTTGTGCGGTTGTGTAGAAGGAATTGGTGCAGAAGCCATTAGCCACCCATGATGAGCAAGCAGATGCTGAGTCGGTGCACGAGGAGCTTGAAGCTGCGGCGGTTGTGGTCGCTGTAGCTGAGCAGAGATTGCAGGATGCTCCACAGTATTGCGTCTTCTGCGCGGTGGTATAGAACGTCGAAGAGCAGAAGCCATTAGCAACCCAAGCGGAGCAACTAGTTGACGTGTCACCACAAGATTCGGCGAAGACAAAGAGAGTTGTCAGAATGATGAGGAACTTCATGGTTAATACATTCTGATGGTGACCAAGTTTATTTTATAGTCAAATTATTTTGTTTATTCATATGATTTTGGTTTAGAACTTCACTTTTTGTTTGCCCAGCTTTTTCCAAGTTTGATACATTTTTTTGTAAATCCTTCACACTTACAAACGAGATCAGATCAAACAACGTTCGCTTTTGTGACAGGCAAGAATTATGCTAACCAACCAACCTGCTTGATTCATTTCCATTGTCCTAGAAAAAATATAACCCTCTATTACAC
Source organism: Caenorhabditis sp. 38 MB-2015 (assembly GCA_900536415.3). Taxonomy (NCBI): domain Eukaryota; kingdom Metazoa; phylum Nematoda; class Chromadorea; order Rhabditida; family Rhabditidae; genus Caenorhabditis; species Caenorhabditis quiockensis. The sequence continues at coordinate 187,661 of LR549139.1, read as the reverse complement.
CGAATTGATCCGCATGTCAGATTAGAAATGAAACTTATAAAAGACCTTTTCTTGGTTGTGAATTCATCAGAAAATGTCCAAAACCTTAGGCACCCTTCTCATTTGTGTGATAGTGTTCTATATCACTTATCATAATGCGAAGAAGAGAGGAGTTTTCTATGATGTATCGAATATTCCGGAATTTCGAAAATCTGTGATTGAAGATCGAGGAGAGCAGAATTCTGAAGACTATTTTCTGGCGGTTAGGGATCACAATGTCATAGGAAATACTAGACAAGAAGATAGATATATACCGTGAGTTTAAGCAGTAGGTATGACAAAGAGAAATTGAAGTTTAGTATATGTTTAAAATAATAGTACATATGTATTTCTATTAAAAACCTTTTCATATCTTGAAAAAAATATCTAGTGTATGTATGTACAAACTAGATACATCGAAGCATCAATGTAGATTGTGTAGATCTCAACTTTTTGTTAAATAATAAACTCTTTTTGTGTCTTAGAAAATTACAGTGTACATATATATAATACATGCAATATCTTGTGTACTGAAAGTTCAAGTCAATATTTTTCATGTTTTAGTGTACCAAAATCTCTTCTAGATATGTAACTGAATCCGCAGTCACTATTTGATCTAGTGAACCCAAATATGAACCTACCGTTCAAAGGTATATTTCTATAGTGTATAAATCTTCAAATTGACAGGATAGTAAAATATCTTAAAACCTTCTCATATCCTGTAAAAAGCTGATGTATGTAGTATGATCCAGACTTAATTTCTTTTTTGAAAAATCAGAATATATAAAGGACCTCGAGGTCAATCAGATCGATGCCTATCCATGTCGTCTATTAGAACATATTCTAGACAACCTAGTTTACTATACAGTGGTTCAACAAACTTAAAACTTTACCTATAGATCTACACATGTACGTAGTTAGATATTTGGAACCCTAGGTTACCAGAACTAGGCTAACCAATTATGCATTTTTTTGTTTCCAGGAATAAATGTTTTATCGAGGATTGGAATCAAATCGACACCAACACCATTCCTCATCACGCATATCACAGTGAGCTAATAAAAAAGAAAGTTGAGCTGAAAAATATTCTCCTGAACAAAACCCCTAGTCCATTCTCTGCATTCGCCTATCCTGATCATATTTCAGTGGCTCTGACATCGGAGCTGAATTACTCGTGAGTGAATTTTGGTGACTAGACAGTTCTATGTATTCTATTCAGGAAGACTGTGTATTGTCGTTATTATGACTGCAAGATGAAGGAGATTGGCACACCATTTGAGTCTAGAATATTTCCACAGTCTACGGTTTTTTGTGGACGTCGAAGAGGAGCGGAGTATATCTCTGTCACCACCCTTGTTGATGATGAACCAGAGTTTCCCATCAGAATTATCCGGCGAGACATGAAGCATCCGAAGCACTACTTCACTGTTTGCTTATCCCCTCTTTATGGGGAAGAACCGAAATTTTTGCAAATCGTGGACTTCATTGAATACTACAAGCTGCAAGGGGCCACATTTTTCCACATTTATGTGAGGAATGTATCAGACTACGATAGGGTGTTATTGGATGATTATGTTAGAACTGGGGAGGTTGAAGTCATCAAGATGCATGATCACTATTGGAGGGCAGATTTCATGTGGCATCGTGTGCAGATCAATGACTGTCATCGGCGAAGTGTCAAATTCGCAAAATGGACAGCTTTTTTGGATATTGATGAGAGGATTGAGATGAAGAAGTTGCCAGAGCTTAGAGTGGTCGATTTGTTAGAGTATGTCAACGCAATCAAAGACCTCACAATTTTATATGATTTTTTTCTAGACAAATGACACCGAATGTTTCTACTATACATTTCTCGATTGATTGGGTTGTTAAGGATCAACAATCACCTGCAAGATATATCAATGATACCCAATTGACGAATGAGATGATATTTCGAAAGTTCACCAACACCTCCACCAAAACCGACACCTACAAGCAGCCTAAATGCATTATTCGACCGGATAAAATTGCAATTATGACGATACATCACCCAGTCGCAGTTTATAGTGATTCAAAAATATCTGTTGTCAATTATAGAATCGCTGCTGTTCGACACTATCGAAATAGTTTTCATAAACTATTTCCCGAACAAATTCGTCGAATGATGCAATATGGACCGTGGAATCAGACCAATGTCGCATCATGGATATCTGGGAACTTGACGGAGAGGATATTGAAACGTGTCAAATATCTATACAACATTGAAGAACCAGCGATTGATGTCAAGAGGGGTCTATATGCTTACGAAGGGAGTGAGATGAAGTATGAGAAGTTGAGCAATTCTTCAATCAAAAATTGATAATGTATTCTTAGATCTCAAATGTATGTATATAAAAGTCCAACGATTATCTTGATGTGAAGGGTAAACTGGAGGGAGAGATGTTATCGGGGTATAAACGGGTGGGTTGTTGGATGTGGAAGATCGGAAAATCAAAAGTCACCATAGAAGAATGTATTTAGAAACATTGTGTTATGGATTTAAGAGAGAAGGGATTTGATTTTTCAAAGTAATTCTAGAAAAGCTAGGTTATGGGCTCTCGGATCACTGAGCTAGGTTATAGGCTCTCGGGTTAGCTAACTAGATCATGGGCTCTTTGATCCCTGAGCTAGGTAATGATCTTTCGGGTCATCTAACTAGGTCATGGGCTCTCGAATCACTGAGCTAGGTCATGAGCTCTCGAGTTATCTAACTAGGTCATGGGCTCTCGGGTCAGCTAACTAGGTCATGAGCTCTCGGGTCAGCTAACTAGGTCATGAGCTCTCGAGTTATCTAACTAGGTCATGGGCTCTCGGGTCAGCTAACTAGGTCATGAGCTCTCGGGTTATCTAACTAGGTCATGAGCTCTCAGGTCATCTAACTAGGTCATGGGCTCTCGGGTCACTGAGCTAGGTCATCGGCTTCTGGGTTATCAAGCTAGATAATGGGATTTCGCACCACCGAGCTAGGTCATGATCTCTCGGGTCATCTAACTAGGTCATGGGTTCTCGGATCACTGAGCTAGTTCAGAAGCTCTCGAATCACTGAGCTAGGTCATGATCTCTCGGGTCATCTAGCTGGGTCATCGGCTCCTGGGTCATCAAGCTAGATAATGGGCTCTCGCACCACCGAGCTAGGTTATGAGCTCAGCTCTAGAGCCATTTAGATGAGTTATGGGCTCGCGAGTCACCGAGCTAAGTCATGATCTCTCGGCTCACCAAGGTAGGTTATAGGCTCTCAGGTCAAATGCTCATGACATTCACATTACAGGTAAAAATTCTACCATGATATGATAACTCTGAAAATTTTCTGAAATTGAATAAATCTGATCGTCTCATCATCAGAACAGAGAAAATTCCCTAATTTTTTACTGCGACACATTGTTTTTTTTACAGATTTTTTTAAAACTTTTTTTTTTTTTCTTGTTATCGCCATTCTGACTTTATCCGGTTTTGGAATCAAAAAGATATCGAATCTCATCATGGCCGCCACCTGTTTCATTTTTCATCATCGTTATTCTCTATAAAAAAAGCGTATCTTTTGTGTTTTTCAAAAGGTTGTCTTGACCTAAATATAAGCAAAAAGTTTCATAAAATGATAAAAGTTTATTGAACGTTCAATTATTATTATTATTTTGTCTGGAGTGAAAACCTGTCATGGACCCATAGTATACACAAAAACTTAGGTTATACATATCTAACCTAATCTAGCTCAACCAACTTGGTGAAGCAATTACAGTCACCATTGATCCATCAGATCCCCAAGCTGGTGAAAGAGCATATGGTGATAGGATAACTGCCGAGACGTATTGAGGGGAAAGAATGGTTGGTGATAAGGCGAATGGTGAGAGAATCAATGGTGAAGCTGCCAATGGGTTAAGAATAATCGGGCCAAGAATGAAGGGGGTTAGGATCAATGGGGTGAAGACTTGGGGTGACATGATGAAGGGGGAGAGAGTCAATGGGGAAAGGATTAGGGGGTTCATAGTTCCAGGACACATGATGAAGGGGTTCATGGTGAGGGGGGAGAGGATGATAGGGACCATGACAAAGGGGTTAAGAACTACCGGGGTGAGGATACGAGGAGAGAGAACGACAGGCACCATCAACCAGGGGGACAAGATCATAACCCCGTAAATTGAGGGGGAGAGAATCAATGCGGACATGAAGACAGGTGAGAGGATTGTTGGTTGAGATACAGCCTAAAATTTGATGAATATTTTCAGCTACAGCATTATTTTTTTTTTCAATAACCAAGAACTCACTGTTGGGTTCAAGTAGAAGAGTGAATATGTAACAGGGGAGAGCACTATATCATTCTTCCTTGCTTCGAATTTTATCTTCTCTCTAGCCACCTCGCCAATAGTATTCATTATATTTCTATCAATCTCATTCCTCGACATATTTTTGACCATATTCATGAATTTCGAATTCTTAAACACTGATTGCTCCCCGTATACCAATTCAAGTTGCTCATGATTCATAATAGTATATCCAGTTCGATTCATCTCTTTCAACTGTGCCACAGTGTATGTTTGATCTAATTTTTCTAGCACTTCAATACGCTTTGCGTTCTCTGGATAGTCTTTGGTGATATTCTCCTTGGTGAAATACAATGGCTGTCCATCTGGACCACGTCCCATAGCGTCATCCCTCAATCTCCTTTGCTCATTCAACTTCTGCTCTACACGATCAACAGCCTCGTTAACACCAGTGGCCTCTACTATGAAGTCAAGGAACCGTTGAGAGTCCTTAGAACTTGTCAGCGATCCAAGGAGGTTGTTCAGCGACACTTTTTGTTCTACACCATCTACTTCGTCATGAAGAGTGAACAAGGATGGGGATAACAGATCGATCTGAAATTATTAAAAAAAAAATAAATAGTGTATTCGAATTGAGTTTTCTTACCTCATTGTGCTTTGCTTCCTCCTCTTGTGGCACTACACTCATAATTCGTGGGCTGATAATTCTGACAACCTTGCTATCAAATCCAGTCATATTATGTCCACTCGCAGTGAGCCCTAGTTTAGCCGCCTGTCTAATCAGCTTCATCGGAATCATCATCAATTTCTCTTGCTCGGTCATTTTCTCCGATCTTTCATGTAAAACATCCTTCAACTCCTCATTATCAATCATCGACTCCAAGTCCTTAAAGGCGTCGTCTTTGAGTTGTGGATTATTTCTCTTCATGTTGTCAGCGGCTTTGGTGAACATATCCATCCTCTTGCTCATCAATTTCTCGAATTTTCGTTGCTCCTTCATTTCCTTGGCCTTTTCTCCAATTCTAACAATTGTGTCCTGCCATTTTCCCAATGTTTCTTTCTTTTTGATGGCGAGCACTGAGTTGGAGAGGTGCTTGGTGAGCATTCCGAATGGTGTACTGAAAATGTAAAAGTTCACGGATCTACTGGAAAGGAACTCTTACATGTCATTAGCGGTTTTTAGAGCATAAGACTTCCTGTTCTGAACTTTGATGGATCGTTTGGCTCTAGCGAATCGGAACGATCCGACCCATTCTTTATCCGGATTTTCTTTCACCTTCCCCATGGAGTCAATGTTCTTGCGAGCTGCTGAAAATATAACCTGTCTGCAGGTTACAAATCCCTTATTCCTACCTTGATTAAAGTATCGTTTGCGATGAACCAATCTCGTATGATGCGCATCCTTCTCCAACTCCAACAAACAATTCGCATGCTCGACCAATGTCTCGGCCTTCGACGCACATTGCACATGGTTCTCTTTCTGATACTCTTCCACCAATGGCAATCTTCTCATGGCGATCGCAGCAATCAATGAGGAGAACCCTTGATTCGCCCAGTGTTCCATCAATTCTTCACCCGATTCGGTTGACATATCAACATGATATGCATTGTTTTTGTAGTGTGGGCTCTTTTTTATCTCTTCCGGGGTGAGGCCATATTTTGTGATATCGATTGCTGGAAAGGTTACATTTTTTTGAGCCATAACTGAGCTCAAGATAAAAATATGTGTTGCAGATTTTTCTGCCCTATTTTTCAGAATTAAAGCTTATCAAGCTCATTGAGCTTATTTCCCAACTAGATCTAGAGATCAAAATGTGAAGCCTGTGAGACCAAACTGGATCAGACATACTAAGCTTGACTGAGATCCTATGATCTCGAAAATAAGGCAAACTCCTCAGAAAATAATATATTTTGAGTGGTAACATCTATTTTTGGAATCAGATGGCCCGTGACCTTGGCTCAAATGGCTTTATTCATGATGATAGCTGGCTGACAGATGTCTGCGTCTCTTTATTCTGTGTTTGTTCTCATTTCATCCAAAAATATCTATTTTTTTTTAAACTCACCTGAACACTTCGAGATCATCGAAACTAATAGCAAACAGCTAAATAATGGCCAAATCATCCTACACATTTTGAAGACCAAAATGTTAAAAAATCGAACATAAATTGAGATTATAAATATGCAACATTATCGTATTCCTAAACTGGGCGGATCTAATCGGATATATGCTATCACTGCAAGAATGGAACCAATCCCGAAACAATTACGGTATCTCTGACATTTCGAACTTTGAAACACGTGATAATACAACGTTTTCATGCCTTATCACTCATTTGTATCTCTTCTTTTCTTCAAAGGTGAAAAACATTGATCAAGACCATTTGATCTATGTTTAAGGGGAGGGACCGGCAAAACAAAGAGTTTTGTACAAAATGTGACTGTTTAGAATCAACGAGGTCAAATAAACAAACAATTTATTCAGGTTTCAAACTCTTCTTTGTATATTGAAACATCTCCTGTTATCAGGGAGAGAAAAATGGTTGTGATAGGTAGTGCCCACCCACTTTCAAATTAAGCATACTGTATTGGAAGTGTGATGTGGAAGCTCTACATATTTTCAAAATAGAACCATTTCATAGTTGTGTTGATTTTTGATAAATGTGAATTCTTATCTGAAGCTCTTAAAGGTACTCCAGTACAGGGAGGGAGTTAACAAGTTGCTCCAAAATGAAAGAGCACATTTTCTATAGTAGTCTTTTGTTGTGCTCTTTTATTCAAGCGCTAATTGCTAACTTCCTTTACCTTATTTTCAAATTTCATGGATGAGACACTTGAACTTGATTAAAGAGCACATCCGATAATATATCAAAGATGCTCATTCATTAAACATCAACTTGTAAAATACCTGGATGTCTCCTTTAAGGTTAAAATAACCGATTTCATTCAATAGACGGGTACTGTACTCAAAAACTGGATAGAGCTTCTATTTCATGCTCGAAAATTAGTGTGCTGGATCCAGTTTTGACAATAAACATCAGTATATCAAAAGTCGTAAAATACTTTGGTAAAAATGCACAAAAAAAATTGGCTAGAACAGAAAAAGTGTTACTTTTGTTTCCATTATACGCAAGAGGTCAGACTTCAAATTCTGAAGTTCAACCTGTTCATGGTCTGTGTAAATTTGCACATTGACAGTTACATCATGTACTGGAGAGAACAAAAAAATCCAAAATACGAAAGCGGAACAGAAATTTCTGAAACACTGAACTTTGACCGAATCTGGATGTTTTCTAGAACTTGGTTTTTGGTTCGACTCATGAAAATTTGAAGATGTATGTATCCAAAGTCCCGGACATCTATGTATATTTCAAACAACCATCATCAAGGTACACACGCATACATCGTACATCAACCTTTTTCTATATGGAAAGGTTACGGTACTTATTCGAAACAAAAACTGACCCACATATTGAAAAACTGAGAACACATTTTTCAAGAACGTGTTTCAAGATCAAAACACGCGTTATGATATTCTCTAACTCTCGCCAAGCAACACGTTCTCCCCTCGAGTTATCTCCGAAACTCACTATTGTAGTCACCTACAAAAGTTTTGTAGGTGACTACAGAAAGCATTTTTGTAGGTGACTACAAATCGGGCACCCCCTCTCTCCCTTCTCTCACTGCGCTCATTTGATACTGTTGCATCTCATTATTCGAATTGTTGAAATAAACTCATTTTCTAACTCTTCAAGGTTCAATAAAATATGCATGGCTTGCTCGATGGACTTCAGGTAAGAGAATCCAGACAGGTGCTACTTTTCAGCTGGACCATTCAGTTGATATTAAGAGGGCAATCTAATTTTTCACCAACTTTTCATAAAAAGTTAGAAAGTATTCGTAAAGTTTTGGTATGTATTATAGTCCTAATCTGAGAGCTTCAAAACGTGAAGAAATCTTTGGACTGACATATATTTGTAATAGGCCTAATCTGTTTTCTCAATTCTATTCTCGATTGAGTAGTGACTCCCTGACGTTACTGATTAATAAGAACACGCTAAGTTATACTGGTCTACATCTAGGAAACTGTTTGATGCATCAATTTAAATGTTCATTGCGCTGATTCGGCCCAATTCAAGAATTAATTTAAAAGAAAAGTTTTCTATTTTTGCCATAAAATTTTGAATAAAACTGTCAAGTACTCTTACTCGCATTCAAACACTTTCTTTAAATCGAGAGACTTTCTGATTCTGACCGAGTTAGATTTCTTCAGATCGTAAATTGACAAATTGACAAAGTCGAGAGTCGAGGGCCCCCCCCCCCACCTCGGTCCCAATGTTACCCGGTTCCAAATTATAGTGATCAGGTTCAGAAAAATTGTAACTGAACCCAATTAACAAATCCTATCACGAACATTTTTTTAAAATTAGACCGTTTTTTTTTGAGAGCCACAGTCTAATTCATAAACCATAGATTTTAGCTAAACAAAAATCGAATCCCGTCCGATTTGGTTGGCTCGATTAGTGATTGGCATTCTTTATTTGTATTTCGTAAATGCTATCCGGAAGAAATAGAGCTTTCATAGAATAATGTAGCTTTATTGACATTCATAGGCTTGGGTTGACTGTTGCGGACCTATATATAGGGCATCTCGTTTCACTCTCAACAAGTAATCATTTATCATAGTTACCTATGTCCATATGTCGTTACTTTTTCACGTTGTATTGGTAGTATATCTAAAAACGTTCATTTCATGCGTATTTTCAAAATTACCTGACCCTTATTTGGATCAACCAGTAATATTGTAGATCTCATGAAGTAGATAAGATTCACTGCCCCAGAGTAGGTTGAAATCTGAATCACAAGAAGTCACATTAAGAAAAAATGAAATTAAAATAAAATAAAACAAATCATGGCGTTTTATCAAGTCTTTTGTAGTAACTAAGAAATATTTTTTGTAGCGTCTAAAATTTAAAACTTTCCAGCTTTTTGAAAAAAAACGTGTTTGTACTATTTCTTGTTTCAAGTTACTGTATGTATTCCGTATCTGACACGTTATATACACATGAATCGGATAAGAGATAGTTTTTTTCTCTCTCTTATCTTATAAAGATCTGCGAAATATGTACAAAAGGTTATCTCTCTTTGCATTCTTCCAATTCCGTTTTTTAAAAATATCGCTATTGTGACCCCAATATTGTGATGTCGATTTAATCTATTTTTACTTATTTAATAGAATTTTTGCTTTTGAAAATTTGTCATTGTTTCTCGTATATATTTCGGTTAAATGGATCACAAATTGTGACGTCTGTTTCGAATGTAGTCTATTACGGGAGGTACCATCAGATTCAACGTGTGATTTCAGTCAAGAAAAACTAGTTTTAGACTGGATATTGATTTCTAAACCCAAAATCAATACCAATAAAAATCGCTAGAACCCGTTGAAAATCAAAGCTAACGCTGCCAATACACAGAAACATATCAAAATCTGAAGATGTATTTTTAGAACGCCGAGTTTCAATAAATCAAATTTTAGCTTGAAAAATTCTATTCATATCATAGCAACCTTATATTATTCTGGGACCCTAATATTATTCTGGAACCCTTGTATTATTATGGGACCCTTGTATTATTATGGGACCCTTATATTAATTTGGGACCCCTATATTATTATAGGACCCTAATACTACTCTGGGACCCTTATATTATTCTGGGACCCTTATATTATTCTGGGACCCTTATATTATTCTGGAACCCTTATATTATTATGGGACCCTTGTATTATTATGGGACCCTTATATTAATTTGGGACCCCTATATTATTATGGGACCCTAATACTACTCTGGGACCCTTATATTATTCTGGGACCCCTATACTAGGATAGAACCAAAAAATCAAATGGTTCCCTTTCTTGGTTGAACCCGTTCGAATACTGAGCACAAATTGCGCAATAATGCAAAGAATATGTTCTAATTTTTACTATTCCCGATTCAGTGAATTTTTTGAGTCTAAACACAATTGTTATTCTGGACTACGAATTTTACAAAATCTGTTTCTTAGCTGGTTTCTCGTTGAATATTACCTGAATTTTGTACCTTCTCACTGTTCTAACAACTCTCCTTGTTCGAATATTTTGTATATTTCTTCTTTGACTGCTAGATTCCTAAAAAATGTCACTGTTATACTTTTCATCTTGAATTCCAACTCACTAATAAATTCTTCTTTTTCCAAAAAAAAAAAACCAAAATCCCTGAAATTCAGATCCCCTCCCCAATAAAAAATGAAACTTTTTGAATCAATCGAAAGTTTCATTTAATTGATAAAAATAGATAGTTCATTTCCTTGCTATCTGATATCCGCTTGATTGTTCTATCGCAAAAGACAATGGAATTTTTTGTTTTGTTTTCACTTATTTGATATATTGAGAAGGATGAACAAGATTGATACCTGACAATTGAAAGAAAATGAACTCTATGTGATACATAATATACGTCATTGGTTAGCTATGTTATTAGATGAAAATATACATAAATATATAAACCTGTCATGGACCCATAATAGAAAGAATCTATTCAGTGAAGTTTAGCTCAACCAACTTGGTGAAGCAAATACAGTCACCATTGCTCCGTCAGATCCCCAAGCTGGTGAAAGAGCATATGGTGAAAGGATAACTGCGGAAACGTATTGAGGGGAAAGAATGGTTGGCGACAAAACGAATGGTGAAAGTACCAATGGTGAAGCTGCCAACGGGTTCAAAATAATTGGGGTCAATGCGAAGGGGGATAGGATCAATGGGGTGAAGACTTGAGGCGACATGATGAAGGGGGAGAGAACTAGAGGGGAGAGGACGAATGGGTTCAACGCTCCAGGACACATGATGAAGGGGTTAAACGCCAAGGGTGAGAGAATGACAGTGACCATGAGGAAGGGATTGAGGACCACCGGGGTGAGGATACGAGGAGAGAGAATGACAGGCACCATCAACCAGGGGGACAAGATCATAACCCCGTAAATTGAAGGGGAGAGAATCAAGGAAGTCAGCACGACGGGTGACAGGATTGCTGGTTGAGATACAGCCTAAAATTTGATAAATATTTTCAGCTACAGCATTATTTTTTTGAGAGACACTCTCTTAAAAGAAGTATTTAGCTGAAAATGTCTTCTGGAAAAGTTTACATACCACTGGGTCGAGGACGAATGTAGAGCCTACGATAGGGGAGAGTACAATATCCTTCTTTCTTGCTTCGAACTTCACTTTTTCTCTAGCCACTTCTTTAATTGTGCTCATAATGCTTCTATCAATCTCGTTCCTTGACATATTTTTGACCATATTCATGAATTTCAAATTCTTATACACTGATTGCTCTCCGTACACCAATTCAAGTTGCTCATGATTCATAATAGTATATCCAGTTCGATTCATCTCTTTCAACTGTGCCACAGTGTATGTTTGATCTAACTTTTCTAGCACTTCAATACGCTTTGCGTTCTCTGGATAGTCTTTGGTGATATTCTCCTTGGTGAAATACAATGGTTGACCATCTGGACCTCGTCCCATAGCGTCATCCCTCAATCTCCTTTGCTCGTTCAATTTCTGCTCAACACGATCAACAGCCTCGTCCACACCGGTGGCTTCGACAATGAAATCTAAGAATCTTTGCGAGTCTTGTGAATTTGTCAAGGATCCGAGAAGATTATTCAATGATAATTGCTTCTCCACACCTTCTCCATCATCATGAAGAGAGAACAAGGTTGGTGATAGAACATCGATCTGAAAATTAGAACTTGATACATAAACAGAGACTCATACTCCACCTCATTGTTTCTTGCTTCTTCCTCTTGTGGTACAACAGTCATAATTTTTGGGCTGATGATTCGCACAACTTTTTCATCGAACCCAGTCATGTTATGTCCAGTCGCAGCTAATCCCAACTTGGTCGCCTGTCTGATCAGCTTCATTGGAACCATCATAGCCTTCTCAGTATCGGTCATCGTCTCCGATCTTTCTTGTAATACATCCTTCAGCTCATCATTATCAATCAATGATTCCAGGTCTTTGAATACATTATCTTTTTTGACCATATTTGGGTTAAAATTCGGATTCGTTTTCTTCATACTATCAGCTGCTTTAGTGAACATTTCCATTCGTTTCTTCATCATTCTCTCGATTTTCTTTTGCTCTTTGAATTGTTTGGCCTTCTCGGCGATTCTTTCAATTGTATCCTGCCATTTTCCAACTTTGTTTTTCTTTTTTATTGAGAGAACCGAGTTGGACAAATGTTTTGTGATCATTCCAAATGGTGTGCTGAAAAAATGAGGTCAAATTAAAGGTTCGGGATGGGTTTTAAATGTTTCTTACAAATTTAGAGACTAGTTTCTGAAAAACCAGGACTTTGCTCTTTTTCGGACGGGACCGTTTTCATATCAAATTGAAAATTAGTAGAAACATATGCTCTAAAAATGTTGAAGATGGAAATTTAGAATGATGATCCAGGTGGATGGCAAATGTTGATATGTGGCACCATCCGCCTGGATCATCATTCTAGATTTCCAGACATGATTTTTTAAAAAGTTACCTATACAGAGTTCAAATCTAGTGTCAATCTGACCATTTTAAATGGACATGCATTCAGCTTAAATACAGAATACTACTTAAACTCATAGCTATATATCTATGTACCAGTGATTTTTAGCTATCTTGGTACCAAGGATATATAGGTTATAGCTATACAGCTATGCACCTCTCCTATGCACCTATGTACCCTTGGGATATAGGATATAGGTAATAGCTAGCTAATCACCCATTTTATGTACTATTTTCCTCACTCACATATCATTTTCTGTTTTCAGAACATACGACTTCCTGTTCTCAACTTTGATGGATCGTTTGGCTCGAGCGAATCGGAACGATCCGACCCATTCTTTATCCGGATTTTCTCTCACTTTCCCCATGGAGTCAATGTTCTTGCGAGCTGCTGGAAATGTATCAAATCGTGATATCTATACACAAAAACAATGATTCTACCTTGATTAAAGTATCGTTTGCGATGAACCAATCTCGTATGATGCGCATCCTTCTCCAACTCCAACAAACAATTCGCATGCTCGACCAATGTCTCGGCCTTCGACGCACATTGCACATGGTTCTCTTTCTGATACTCTTCCACCAATGGCAATCTTCTCATGGCGATCGCAGCAATCAATGAGGAGAACCCTTGATTCGCCCAGTGTTCCATCAATTCTTCACCCGATTCGGTTGACATATCAACATGATATGCATTGTTTTTGTAGTGCGGACTTCGTTTAATCTCTTCAGGTGTTAGGCCATATTTCGTCACATCAATCGCTGAAAAAACTTTTTTTTTGTTGGTTTTGTTTTGTTTTTTTTTTTTTTTGAAATGATCGTTCTTTGAAAAAAATCACAACAAGTTCTGCAAGACACAAAAAATAGTGGAATGAACCTAGGGTGATAAATATCACAGCTATATACATATCATATCAATTAATTTTACTATGAACTGGTTAGATAGACTGGGAAAGATGAATTACAAAATTTGTAATAAAAAAAAACATAAAACTAGTTAGAAGTCACCACGTGGGAAATATATAGTGAAAAAGTGAAAGTGAAAGTGTGGCTTCTGCAAACAAAAACTGTATGTATCAAAAATGGATATCCTTTTCGGAAAATTTTGGCCCAGTGACTAGCTACAAGCCATAGCTCTATGTATTAGAAAAGTGTATTGGGTGCATGTACCCAGATGGTACCCCAAAGTACCCAAAACACCTGTCTTACCTGAACAATTTGAAATGTACAAACTGAATAATAAACAATAGTAACAAATAAATAGCCACGTATTCATGCACATTTCGAAGTACAAAATGTTACAAAATCAAACATAAATTGAGAATATAAATATGCAACATCTTCGGGATATAAACAGGGCGGAGTTTCATTAAGGATATATTTTATCAATACAATCCGAGAAAGAGAAAGAGATAATTGAGATACGGTATAAACATTTCGATCTTTCCTTTGGAACACGTGATAGGACAACGTGTTCATCTTCTTATCAATTATTATCTATCTCTATCCCTGATGAGGCCAACAACAACAATGAACAAAATAATTTGTGTTGAACATTGGCCTATGCGTTTTGCGTCGTTTCGTGTATATTGTCGACGAGATATACCTGAACCTGGATGATGAAGTGTTTTTGCAAGAATGTGACAATGTTGGATCAACGCGGTCATTTAAACAATCTTCAGGTTTTTGCGTCAACATATTCTAGTTCAGGACGATATCATTGATCAAGTGTTTGTTTTGATTGGAGATATCCACCCCGTTTGAGAATGGTATACTGTACATTCTCGAATGAGCAATGAACAGTTTGAAGAATGGCTGGAAAACTGTACATAAGGACCAGAGTTGGGCGGAATTCCGATTTCCGACTTCCGACTTCCGGAAGTGTAAAATCTAATTCCGACTTCCGACTTCCGGAAGTGAAAAACTTGATTCCGACTTCCGAATTCCGACTTCCGCGAATGGAAATCCTAATTCCGACTTCCGACTTCCGGAAAACAAATTTTAATTCCGACTTCCGACTTTTCAAAAAATGACTTCCGCCCAACTCTGATAAGGACTAATATATCAGATAGCTGGTGAAACGAAAGTAGTTTGGTCAAGGACGAAAACTCTCTAAAATCGTGATCACGTGTTTCGTTTTGAACCTGGCTAGTTTTTTTTTTCATTCGCTTGATAGTACATGTATTTGATGTGAATCAATCCCTTTAAATGACCCACTATTTTTCTTTTCTTAAATTGAAATTCATAACCTAACTATCCACTCTTCCAAATCTCAAGGAAACTTTAATTACAGAAAATAATTTCGGAATGAAAAGAAAAAATATTATTTTTGAATTCAAAATTCCCTTTTTGTCGTAATTGTGCAACATAATATTTCACGTGAAACTATTTTTATTTATTTAAGAGAAAAATTATTGTTTCGACTTCCTTATTTTGAGGGCTAAGATTTGAAGAGAAAGAATTCCTTCAAGTATTATTTGACTTATTGTTAAAACTTGTTGAAAATGGTTTTTTGTATAATATATTCATAGTGACCGAGGTGTGTATTGTTCAAAATGTAATCAAGCAGATTTCAATCAAAACCAAGATTTAAAAAAAAATGAATAATTGTTGACTGATTTACTTGACAGTTGAATTGATAGTTATTGTATGTTCAAATGAGTGTATTCGCATGGTCCACTTCGTTTGTTTAGGGGTTCGTTTGATACAAAGATAAGTGCACATTTTCGTGAAATTCATGAATATTTCTAGATTTTGTAGGTGTGAAGTCGATAAGGTAGTAAAACTATCAGATGAGTGTCCTGGTACTTTAATTTATTTCCTGTATATACATATATGTTACTCTTGATCCACTGTGTCTTGTGCCAGGCAGTTGGATGTAAATATTACTGCATATTTTCAAAAAACCATAAATATTTGTAGATTTTATAAATTTTAGGATTTTATAAGTTTTTTTTTCGCACGAGAGTCAATTGGACAGTCAATATTTGTGGACCACCTAAATCGGACCTGATACAATGAACAAAACTCGGGAAAAACTGCGTTGGCGCTATTTTTCTGGTTCAAAAACGTTCCTTGACATAGAGCTGGTCCTATTTTTTTTGAGAAAATTTCATGTTTTTCAAAAATCAAACAACACGGCGAAGGGGTAAATCTATCATAATCACAAGTATAACTCTGTTACCTGTTCAGTTTCGAGTATACCAGCTGAGTTTAGACTATGATATGGTTGAACCTCTTAGTTGAAAGGTCCAAATCAATTTTAATTCAAATCCTGAGAAATATACCCAATCTATGTGCCATGCTCTTTATGTGTTAAACAATAATTTTAATTCCGTCATTTTCAAGCTACAAGCAACACACAGGATAAGCTACAAACAATACATAGTGAAATGACAATTGATTATCACGGTTGTGTGCGCATTTGAAAAGTCGAATCCACGACGAAATTGTACACGTGTGAATCCAATCAGAGAAATTTTTCGAAGAATGTGTGTAGTTGGTATATATTTGTGACAATTTATGCAACTAGAGTATAGTTTATCCCTCATTGGATATCATTATCTGTGTTTATCATGAATTGAAAAATCCACTATCATTTATCCATAATTCATATCCGAAAAATAAACGCCAAACATTCAATATATGTATGTTTAAACACCTATGAACCAGCGTACACACAAAGCGCATAAATCTGTTTCAATTGTTGTTGCGAGAGAAGATACGGTAAGTGAAACAATAAGAAATAACAATGACCTCGTTAGTGTTTGGATATCAAAACCATAGAACACTTCACGTTCAGCGAAAAAATGTGACCAACATTTTTTTTTGCAACATTTTGATCATACTTGATTGTGATATCAATAAAAAATTATTCGGTTTTGTTCCAGAAGATTTAGATTTTAATGTCAATTGACAGTGGACGAAACAGTTCTAAATCTTGAGTACTGGTGAACTTATGACCGGATTTTATCAAACATGGATGACCAGCATTTGTTGATTAGGTCAAGAATAAAGCTGATAAAGGATTAATTTCGTGCGAGGATTTTATAATTCAATTTTGTCGTGTGATATTAGAAAAAAACTTGACTATGAATTTGTACGAAGATGGGTTAACAGATTCAAACAATCCAAACTAAAATAGGTTGTTAGAAATTGTTGTACATAATCATGATATCAGTCTGGATGTATTCAGACTATGAATTTGATATTAGACCGATGAAATCGTTCACTAATACTACCTTTATTTAAAAAAAAGGCATAAGTTCTTGTTGAAAGTTCTTAGGCAACACTAGTGTTCAGAAGTATAATAAAGTGGTCATGTTTCAATATAACTCAGTCAAGTAAATTAATCCGTGAATCGATATTCTTGTGAATAATGCAGGTTCCGATCAATCAGGAGCCCTCGGGGTGGATAACGATTTTTGAAAGTAATTTATCTATACAATTAAAAAGTGTTATCAAGATGACGAGAAGAGTGAAACCATATTTGATGAAAACAAAAGGAGAGATAGTCAACGAGTATTACGGGGGGACCTCATGCGGTAAGTAACACACGATCTGGAGGACCCCAAGAACACCTTTCAGGTAGTTGAAGCAAAATATTACTCCAATGTGTTAGCCCAGAAGTTATATCCACTGGCTTCATGACTGCAACAGACGCATCAGAGAAGAGCAGTCAGAAGTTTTTTGATTATGGAGAAGCATCGGAGTTAATAACAGGACAGATCATCATGAACTACATACCTTTGTGATGTCGTTGACCAGTAAGAAATTAATGGATTTCGATTTTACACATACTCAAAATAAAATAAACGTTTATACATAGTTACTACTACTACTACCTAGATTTTCGCCTCTAGATTTATTTCATTAGCCTTCTCCTTTATTCGAATCTGTTTGGCTTCGTAGAAGAAAAGAGCACAAGCAATTACACAAAGAATCGATATTCCAATTGTATAATGATATACATTCAACCATGAACTGATAAAAAATATAACAGATGTTCCAGTAGACTGATATATCTTTGATACTGAATATACTTGATCTCTTCTTGAAGGCATTGTGAGCGCGCAAATCGTTGAGCGTACACTACACAAACAGCAATCAGTGAAGCCTGAAGAAAAACACAAAATTGAAGAGAAACATTTGTTTTGGTACCTGCAAGGACACCAATGATGAAAATTATGGGACTAGATGGTTGAAATAGTAAAGGTTGGATGGTGGTTGGTGTTATGTTTGACGTGTCGAGTGCGATGTCATGTATCCACCATTACCCGCGTAATGTACTAAAACTTTTGTTATATATGTATATATTAAGCAGTAAAAAAACTCACAAGAAAACCCGATACCAAGAACAGCACTTGAAAAATAATAGTAATAGGTATTGGTGAACAGGAAGCCGATGGGGAAGGCTGTGAAGCATATAGCTGATACGAGAAGGGTCGTTTTGACACTGGTGGCGTAGATGAATGAGG
Organism: Caenorhabditis sp. 38 MB-2015; assembly: GCA_900536415.3. Lineage (NCBI taxonomy): Eukaryota > Metazoa > Nematoda > Chromadorea > Rhabditida > Rhabditidae > Caenorhabditis > Caenorhabditis quiockensis. The sequence goes on along the minus strand of LR549139.1, from coordinate 169,304 downwards.
GCGAGATGAAGCAGATGAAGAAGTAGGTCAGGTAGCAAACAGCTTGGCTAGAAATTGGGATATATCACATTTTCAGGGGTCAAACAAATTCATCATGTTTCATCTGTACTTGCATGTTAAATTTGACTATTTTAGCATTAAAATGATTTTTCAATCGACATTATTCGTTGATTTTGAGTTGAGTTATGACCTTGCAAAGGTGACCGAAAAGATCACTCCTTATAACGACTCACCCATAATAGCCCCAATGTTCACCGTCTCGAAATTCGTCATAATACATAGTTGACCAAACCTGAGCATCAGAATGCATAGTAGCTCAAATCTCCTTGTAGTTGGTTTTTCTTCCATTTTTGTTAGTCAAGGTTGAAGAAAAAATTTATCATCAAAGAAAAAAAATGAAACTAGTGCAGATCAATTGTAAAAAAATGAAAAGGAGATGACACTGACCTTCATATTATTTACTTCTCAGTTTTTATCATTAACATGTGTCTACATATAAAATGATCTTCGGTGTGATGAATTCAAAACTGCTCTGTTGTACTATACAATCCATCTGAAGCTACAAAAACTGGTGACACATTATTCCCCTTGTAGAATCGTTTGATAGCTTTCCTATAAAAGTTATCCACTAAATTTTCAAAACAAAAATCCCAGTCGATTTACCGATAAGGTTCAATAAAATGAATAGTAACGATAGGACTTATAGAGGGGAGGAGAATAGGCAATAGTTCAATGGTATTTTCTTCCAACGGGGTTTGTAAATCATTCCGAAATGTTGAGATATAGTGAATGATTAGTGGAAAAATTGGAACAAATGCTGTGATGATCTGGATGAGGAGAATCTGAGATTTTTTTGTTTTTTTTTTTTGATGACGAGATATCATGACATACATACATTCATCAAAGATTTCTGCATCTGCTTGGTTGCTGAGCTCATGTTCAGGGACATCAAAGCTCGATGAATCCGAATTCGACAAATTATACCGTAAATTAACACAACCCAGTTTGTCACAAAAACCAAAGCTTCAGATAATCCACCAATGTTTGGAATTATATAATACGTCCAGGTAGATCCTATTAATTCGGGTCTAGCAGCACTGACAAGAACATCGATTTCTTCGATTGAAGGGAGACCATAGGTTCCGAGGAATGTAGAAACTATTATAGAAATCATGGAGAATCCATAGCAAATTATATTCACTTGATTTTGACTCATTGAACCTAGATAATAGGTCACTGTTCTTTGCCGGTAGTACAGGGAAAAAAGAATAACTAACAGGCTGAAAAGATATCCATGGACTGCAAATACATAGACTGAAAAATACTACTTTTATAGGTTGTATCCTATTATAGTGGTCCCAGAATAATATAATGGTCGGACCTCTATAAACTTTACTGAGGCCGTAATATTATTCTTGAACCATAGTATTATTCTGGGACCCTTATATTATTCTGGGACCCTTATATTATTCTGGGACCCTTATATCATTCTTCTGGGACCCTTATATTATTCTGGGACCCTTATTTTATTCTGGGACACCTATATTATTCTGGGACCCTTATTTTATTCTGGGACACCTATATTATTCTAGGACCCTTATATTATTCTGGGACCCTTATATTATTCTGGGACCCTTATATTATTTTGGGACCCTTATATTATTCTGGGACCCTTATATCATTCTGGGACCCTTATATTATTCTGGGACCCTTATATTATTCTGGGACCCTTATATTATTCTGGGACCCTTATTTTATTCTGGGACACCTATATTATTCTAGGACCCTTATATTATTCTGGGACCCTTATATTATTCTGGGACCCCTATATTATTCTGGGACCCCTATATTATTCTGGGACCCTTATATTATTCTGGGACCCCTATATTATTCTGGGACCCTTATATTATTCTGGGACCCTTATATTAATTTGGGACCCCTATATTGTTCTGGGACTCCTATATTATTCTGGGACCCCTATATTGTTCTGGGACCCTTATATTATTATGGGACCCTTATATTATTCTGGGACCCTTATTTTATTCTGGGACACCTATATTATTCTAGGACCCTTATATTATTCTTGAACCATAGTATTATTCTGGGACCCTTATATTATTCTGGGACCCTTATATTATTCTGGGACCCTTATATTATTCTGGGACCCTTATATTATTCTGGGACCCTTATATTATTCTGGGACCCTTATATTATTCTGGGACCCTTATATTATTCTGGGACCCTTATATCATTCTGGGACCCTTATATAATTCTGGGACCCTTATATTATTCTGGGACCCTTATTTTATTCTGGGACACCTATATTATTCTAGGACCCTTATATTATTCTGGGACCCTTATATTATTCTGGGACCCTTATATTATTCTGGGACCCTTATTTTATTCTGGGACACCTATATTATTCTAGGACCCTTATATTATTCTGGGACCCTTATATTATTCTGGGACCCCTATATTATTCTTGAACCATAATATTTTTCTGGGACTACTATACTAAGATAGAACCCTTTTATAATTAGTGGATGAGATATCATTACTCACAAAGAAAACAAACATATGGAGTCACATTCCTACTGATTGGGAGATTTTTAGCCGCTCCGTGGAACATTATGATAAGCGAAGAGCCTGTGGAGTAAACTCTTGCGCACCCCATTATAACACAAAACGAGGTGAAGAAATCACAAATTGCTCCGATTCGAAGAACTGTTCTAAATTGAACTTTTCAGTACACGATCAATATTTATGTAAATACCTACCCATAAACCCTCATAGTTAGTGGAGTGTTTTTGAAGTTAACAAATATTAAAACGAGATTCAAAACAACTCCAATGATGCCGAAAAAAAAGCTCCAAATCATTGATAAATAGTCAGACCAATGATCGAGCATCGTTAGAAAAGAGTAAACTATAAATTGGCTGCAACGCTCCGTGTGTTTTTATGTTGAAAAATTTGAATGATAGGTTTGCGAAACATGCAAATTAAAATAATCAATTTTTGCAGGAGACAAACTTTTTGAAAATCTTCAATAAAGTAAAATTTTTGAACCATCTTCCGAGTATATTAGCGCTGTATATAGGCGACTTCTAGTAGAAAATAGGGCTGCGGTATGCTTGTAGGTCCTGCCAGCTATGCCAGGTACCAAAGGGAACCGCTGGAGATTTAATTTAAGAAGATCTATAGGAGAACCTCTGCAAACCTTTCTCTTAGTCTTCCGGTAGGCCTGGACAGACAAAAATCAACCTGTATACATTTAAATCATTCTTTTAAACATTGTTAAATACTTCGAAAGCAAAATCAAATTATTCAAAATCATAGTCGTCCTCAAAGCAACACCCCATTCAGCCATTTAAATTGTATTGTTCATTTCGCTTTCTCATTTCGGTTGTATCCTATTATAGTGGTCCCAGAATAATATAATTGTCCCAGAATAATATAATGGTCCTATAATAAAATATAGGTCCCAGAATAATATAATGGTCCCAGAATAATATAATGGTCCCATAATAAAATGATGGTCCCAAAATAATATAATGGTCCCACAATAACATAATGGTCCCAGAATAAAATATAGGTCCCAGAATAATATAATGGTCCCAGAATAATATAATGGTCCCATAATAAAATGATGGTCCCAAAATAATATAATGGTCCCACAATAACATAATGGTCCCCTAAAATAGAATACAAAATAAATGAACAAAATAATATTTAATTGCCTAATCTAAATTTGACGAGTTGTAGAATCCACTGGTATTATCGAAGCTTGATTTGATGGAAATATTCTGCTTGATCGCAACAATTTTGCAAGCTCAACTCGATAAGCTTTAATGTGATAGAATGTGATGATTGGGGTGACTGATCCTAGCACAACTTCTTGGGCTTCTATCAAGTTCTCAATCAATGGGGTTTGTAGATCGTTTCGTTTTTTTGCGAGGTAGTATATAGCCAAAGCAAGTAGTTGTGTGAATGCGGCGAGGATTTGGATGAGAAGGATCTTAAAAAGAACCTGGTTTGAAAAGAGTACATGGATATACATAAAAACATACAGTCATTAGTGATTTGTGCATTTCTTTAAGTGATGGGCTCATCGGAAGAGAGTTGAGCTCTTTATTAATTCGTGTTCGACAGTAGATACCAAAAACCAATGCAATAATATTCAAACCAATTATCAAATTCTCAGTTATACCATCCGAAACATTGAGGAGCACATAATAGACCCAGCCTGAACCTATTAGTTCTGGTCTTACTTTGCTCACTAACTCGTCAAAGACAGTGAGGGGTGGACCTCCAGTGGCGATCCAGGATGTGAAAACGATGACAATTATACCAAAGCCATAGCAAATGATATTGACTTTTAGTTGGGACATTGAAAGTTGGTAATGGGTGATGGCGCGTAACCGGTAGAAGAGGGAGAATAAAATGACAAAGAGGCTGAAGATATAGCCATGGATTTCGAAAGAAAACACTGAATTTCGAGTTATATATTATGTGAAAAATAAAGTTTTTCAAACTCACGAAAAAAACAGACATAAGGAAGAGAAGATCGTCTGATTGGGAGATATTTTGCCGCTCCGTGGAACATTAAAATCAATGAAACACCAGATACATACGCTCTTGCGCTAGACATCAATGCGCAAAATGATGATATCGCATCGCCAATTGCTCCAACACGAATCACAGTTCTATATATATATATTTTTTTTTTTTTTTAAATAAATATACTCTAATATCCGGACAATTAACTTACGAATAAACCCTCATATATTCTGGTGTATGTTTGAAGATGAAGAAAATCAGAACAATATTTAAAACCACCCCAGTTATGCCAAAATAACAATTCCAAGTTATGGATAAGTAGTCTGACCAGTGATCGAGCATGACTCAAAATGCTAGATAGTGTTTGAAAAATTTTCTATTGTCAAAAAATGAAAATTTAGTTTGAAAAAAAAAAATGAAAATTTAGTTTGGTATTTGAGAAGAAGATAAACACAGGTTTAGTAGATCTAAATGTTATATGTTGGTTTTTTTTTTTTGATTTTTAAATATAGTTTTCAAACTTCCTCCAAAAAATACTTGGTACATGTTTTTTTGATAAATCATTTTTGATTGATTGATTGATAAAATCAGACATGGTTCCAAGGGTGTCTGAGTACAGTACTATATATCTGGAACTCGAGGGTACTCGAGTTCCTTACTCAGTGCACGTATAGTCCAGTACATTTCTAGTACACATGCACTAAAACTAGTACACATTCAAGCTATACTTTCAGTTACCCAAGATACCCAAGAAGTACTGTTCTAGAGGTATTTATTGCTAGCTTGAGGTACTAGATTGTGCACTGGAGCAAAAGCACAACAAATAATTGAAATGTGCCTAGTCCTAGTGTTAGGACAAAGTGCCTAACCATTGTTCAAATAATCGAAATCTATAAAAAATTTCATTCACCCAGTGTTCTTCATTTTAACAAAATTCGAAAACAAAAACAATTTAAACTTGACGAACAAACTCTGCTGGCAACACTGAAACTTGACTCGATGACGGTATAATTCTAGCCATGCAAATTAATTTTCCTATCACAATCCGGTATGCTTTGACGTGGTAAAATGTGACGATTGGGGTGACTGATCCGAGGACAACGATCTGCAGTTCTGTCAAATTCTCAATCAATGGGGTTTGTAGATCGTTCCTGACTGTTGAGGTGAAATGTATAATGAGGGCGAGGAGTTGTGTGAATGCTGTGAGGATTTGGATGAGAAGGATCTTCAAAAAACAAAACTAGAATCAGTGAACGTGGAATAAGCTTACGGTCATTAGTGATTTGTGAATCTCTTTGAGCCCTTGACTCATCGGAATAGATATAAGCTCTCTATTGATTCGTACTCGACAGTAGATACCTGAACTACGATATTTTATGTGCTCAGAACGGATGTATTACCAAAAATCAATGCAATCCAGTTGAGACCAATGACCAAACCTTCAGTTATACCATCCGACACATCAAGAAGCACAAAATATACCCAATGTGAACCTATTAATTCAGGTCTAACTCTTCTAATGAAATCATCGATGAGTGAAAATCACAGGCAAAAAAAAAGTATCTTTTTTTTACCGCGGTTTTTTAAGGCGGTGTTTGCACACAATTGCGCGAAATTCAAAAATGACTTTTTTTTGTTTTTTTGTTCCAGATGAGTGTAAACAAGACTAAAAGGCAAAAAGAAGTCATTGTGGGAAGTGGGAGAGACTGACATAACATAAACTGGCACATTTTACGACCTTACAGAAAGAATATTCCATTTTTCACAAAATTTGGCAAAAAAATGGAAAAATAACGTTTTATGTGTAATCTGAACAGTTTCAGAGAAAGATATCAGTGTATTGGTTATAAATCGGAATATATTCTTCATTTTCCACACCAAATCAACGAGTTTGCGGATATTTAGCCAATAATATCACAAAATATTTTAGAATTTTTGAAAATATTCTCCCGTAAACTGTGCGGCAAAAGCGCACATTTAGTGTGCGGACCATTGCCATTTTCAGACGCGACATTCTCCTCCCATTTTTGCAGAAACATGTTTTTTATTTTGGAAAAGTCCGTAACTAATTTTTTCTGAAGAAAAAATACTTTTTTTTTTCACTGTGAAATGATGGACCTCCAGTTGCCACTAAGGATGTGAAAACGATGGCAATTGTTCCGAAGCCATAGCAAATGATATTGACTTTTGCCTGCGACATTGATTTTTGATAGTGGGTGACTGCTCGTAACCGGTAATAAAGGGAGAATAAAATAACGAAGAGGCTGAAGATATAGCCATGGATTTCAAAGGCAAAAACTGAAAATAGATAATTAAAGGAGGGGGGGGGGGCAGGGTAGAGGATAACTCACAAAAAAAGCATTGGCCGCCCCGTTGAACATTAGAATCAACGAGACTCCTGATGAATATGCTCTCACACTAGTCATTATGGCGCAAAATGAAGAAATCGTATCGCCAATTGCTCCAACACGAATCACAGTTCTAAATGAAAAAAAAATCTATAATCTTTTTTCATTCGCAAGGGAAGTCCAACTTGAAATTTGTCCACTTATAGAGTTTGACCTATTGATCATCGTGGTATCATTTTTTATTCACCGAAAATTTTTGTGCAAAAAAAATTGTCAAGGATGAAAGTGATTCACTTTATAACTTTGTTCACAAGAATTTCCGGCGCGTAAAAAATATACCACAATTATCAGAAGGTCAAACTACGTTCACAAATTTTAGACAAAAATTGAACTTGGATCTCCCTTTTCAAAATCATTAATTCATACTTACGAATAAACCCTCATATAGTCTGGTGTATGCTTGAAAACAAAGTAAATAAGAACAACATTGAAGAACACCCCAGTAATGCCAAAATAAAAGTTCCAAACAATCGATAAAAAGTCTGACCAATGCTCCAACATGTCTCGAAATACTGAAATAGTTCTGAGAAAATATTCGAGAAGAAAAACGCGATAATTATAGACTTGTATTGCAATGCAATTCACTTTTTATTTATTTGAACATAAATATTTTGTTCTAATTTTTTTTTCGCCTGAAATTTGACTCATATATTCTATAGAGAAAAAAATGATTGGAAAAAACTAGACAAATCCCAGTAGTGAAAAATTCGAAATTCTAAGTATTCGATAATTAGTCTGACCGACGCAGTCTGAGGAAATGTTAACAAAGAACAATTCTGTAATTATAGATGGACATGTATTTAAATGTGTACCATAATTGAACATTTTTAGTAAAATGATTTTTGAACCTTGATCAATTGTACTGGGTGCGCAGGCATTAAGGCAAAATTTCAAAAATATACATATTCAACCGCCTATTTGCAATAGAGCACACTTTCTCCTTCAACGAATAAATGTGTTTGTTTCTCGGTATTTTTTAGACTACGTTGGAAATTAAAACTTAGAGTAAATAAGAAAATAAGCCAGTTCATTTAAGTATACATAGTACTTTAGGTCTATTTTTATTCAAAGTCATATCTTCAGAAAGAAAAAGGGTTTATTAAAGGGAATTGCAAAATAACTTCTCAAAAATTCAAAAACGAATGAAAACTCAAAGAGCTTCTCAAAAACAAAAATTATATAAAGATTATTCAAAATAAAATACAAGAAAACAAAACAAAATAAAATTATTTAAAAAAGTTATAATTGCCTAATTCAAATTTGGCGAGTTGCCTCCACTGCTAAGATTGAAACTTGAGCTGATGGCAAGAATCTTTTTGTGCGCAACAATTTCGAGAGCTCAATCCGATAAGTTTTGATGTGATAAAATGTGATTATTGGGGTGACTGATCCGAGGAACACTTCTTGGAGTTCTATCATATTCTCCATCAACGGGGTTTGTAGATCTTGTCGTAATCTGGCAAGGTAGTATAGGGCGAGAGCGAGAAGTTGTGTAACGGCTGCGAGGATTTGGAGTAGAAGGATCTAGAAGAAAAGAGCAATTTACTAATTAACGCACGCAAGGGACATACGGTCATTAGTGATTTGTGCATTTCTTTGAGTGCAGGACTCATATTAATCGAGCTCAGCTTCTCATTCATTTTTGCTCGACAGTAAACACCGAAAAACATTGCAACAACATTCAGAGATATTATCATTCTCTCGGTGATTCCCTCCGAAACATCAAGAATCACGAAATATACCCAATGTGAACCTATTAATTCTGGTCTCGCCGTTCTCACAAAGTCCTCCATCACAGGGATTGGTGGAGCTATACTAGCTATCCAAGATGCAAATAGGATAACAGCTAGAGCATAGCCATAGCATATGATATTGACTTTCAGTTGAGACATTGAACTTTGGATTTGGCTGATGGCTTGTAAACGATAATAGAGGGAGAATATGATGACGGAAAGGGTGAAGATATAACCATGGATTTCGAAAAGGAAAACTGAAATTTATATGATATAATTATAACAGTTCTACCTTTGCGCACTCACAAAAAAAGCACACATAAGGAAGCTCAGTTGGAATGATGGGCAGATAATTAGCCGCTCCATGAAACATCAAAACCAATGCAACACCCGATGCATATGCTCTTGTACTAGTCATAATTGCGCAGAAACAAGATGTTGCATCGCCGATTGCTCCAACCCGAATCACAGTTCTATTTTTTTTTTTTGGATAAATAAACTCATTTTCTCACTGAAAACGGTCTGGCCACTGTTCCATAAACGGTCTGGCCACTGATTCCATCCTTGAGCGCTGGACTCATATTAATCGAGTTGAGCTTCTCATTTATTTTTGATCGACAGTAGACACCGAACGTCAAAGCAACACAATTCAAGATGATTATTATTTTCTCGACCAATCCCTCCGAAACATTGAGAATCACGAAATATACCCAATCTGAACCTATTAGTTCTGGTCTCGCTTTTCTCACAAAATCTTCCATTACTGAAATTGGTGGGGCTGAACTAGCTAGGTAGGATGCCCAGAATATAACAACTGCAGCATAGCTGTAGCATATGATGTTGACTTGTATTTGGGACATTGAGTCCTGGTATTGGTTGATAGCTCGTAAACGATAATAGAGGGAGAATATGATAACGCTAAGGGTGAAGATATAACCATGGATTTCGAAAAGGAAAACTGAAATTATATTTTTATGTAATGATAAGAGTTATATTCTTACAAACTCACAAATATTGCACAAATAAGGAAGCTCAGTTGGACTGATGGGCAGATAATTCGCCGCTCCATGGAACATCAGAATCAATGCAACACCCGATGCATATGCTCTTGTGCTAGTCATCACTGCGCAAAAACAAGATGTTGCATCGCCGATGGCTCCAACCCGAATCACAGTTCTATATATATATTTTTTTTTTTGAATATACTCTAATATCAAGTAACTTACGAATAAACCCGCATATATTCTGGTGTATGTTTTTGAATGAAGTAAATCAGAACTACATTGAAAACCATCCCAGTTATGCCAAAAGAAGAGTCCCATATTATCGATAAATAGTTTGGCCAGTGATCGAGCATGGCTTTGAAAAAATGTTGGTGAAAAAAAATGTGATGCTTTGAAAAAGAGAATGAAAATTATTATAATAACATCCTCGAGGGAAGTGATAGTAGTCGAACTAAATTTCAATGCTGAAAACAGATTTGAGAAAGGGGGTAATGATAGGTTTAAATCTTGATGTTGATGTTGATTTCTGATTTTTTGATTTTCGAATTTTCCAGCAACAAGTCTGAAATAATGCCTAGTCGAACGTTTTCAGGGTTATTTTCAATAATCAGAAAAGTGATAACTAATATGAAAATTGGTAATAATACCCATGGGTTATGTGGTCATGCTCATCATTAATGAGGGAGTGTTACGTAAAACGAAGTTAGTCTCATGTGAGAGAGCATATTCGATTCAGTGGGTGTTGAAAAACTACGGAATCGAACTCGACGACGTAGCCGCCTACACAAAAACTGAAGAGAGCGCAGACGGCGAAAGTGCGGTGTGTGCGTAAGAAGCGATGTTGTCCGATCTGGCAGATGAAGCAACATCGGTGTCGGTTCGTCAAGTTCGATTCCTCGCTGGGGCAATAAATTTTTTGTGATTTTTTTTCATTCCAACGGATTTTTCTTTTTAGTTTTGAACGTGACCTTTATACACATTATTTTTCAAAGAAACGACCGAACGAATGAATAAAAATGAATAAAAATTAAGAAAAAAAAACTCAACTTAATTTTTTATGTCACACCACTTTTGATTTTAAAAAAAAGTATGTAAAGGTTGAAAAGTGGTGAACAAATTTTTAAATGAAGTTAAAGAAAGGGTTGGTAATCATAGGTCTAGGTCTAATAGTTATTCTTAAAATTTTCGGTATAATTTTCCCCGTCCCCTTTTTTTTTTAAATTTCCCCCTGTTTTTCTATACTTTGATTGATAGTGAAAACCAGTTCAGACAATCCAATCGAAATCAATTGTACTTAACTTGAAAAATATTTACAAAGTGGTGTATGAACATCACTTCAATTTTCATTACCTAAAATGATAAAACTTCTATTATTCCTTACCCCATGCGTTATATCCTATAATTTTCTAGTTTTTTGTCCACTTTTTGCTCATTCACACACATCATTTTTTGCTAGAATAGCTGATATTCTTAGTGATGCTGGACATAATGTGGTGGGCCGAATTATTCTTTATTTTCAGAGTTATAAAGATCATAAATTTCAGACATTTTTCTCGCCCACTGTGTTACGCGAACTTCATGATATATCTTTTGTGAAATCGACGAAGCATGTCGTCAAGCTGGAGGTGAATAATTTTTCTTGATTTTGGTACCGAAAAAGTTTTCAGTCTTGGATAAAAGATAGTAGTGCTGTTGGTATTATTAATGCGGATGTTATCAGAAAGTTTTGGTCAACTGATTCCACTTTGTTCGAATTTTTACCGGTGAGATTGAAAAAGCGCATCTTATTCATTAACCAACTCCATTTTAGGCTATCAAAATGACTCAAAAATTTAGTCAACAGCAATCGGAATGGATATACAAGAATATCCAAATATTAGACAATCTGAAGAAAAACTATAAATACGATGCGGTTATTTTCGAGGCTTTTGTTCACTCAGCATACCGTGGGTTCATTAACAACTTTATTCATAAATTTACATGTATATTCTAGCTGTGATGGATTACCTGGGTATTAGGACCCAGATCCCTGCCATCTCAATAACCCATGATGCTGAGATGGCAAGAGCGTTAGGAGAAACTGTGATGCCAACTGTGACAGTGGGTAAGAAATTTTAAGAATTTTTATTTAATTCATTTTCAGATTAAAATTTTCAGATTCAATGTCAACATTTGACGAAAAAATGACGATATTTCAAAGAATTTACAACACCTTGATTACTCCTCTAGTTGATTTTGTTCTGGGTCATCCAGAACACCTCTCTTATACCCAACCGAGGAAACCGATCGACTATGCGAGTGATAGATATAAAGCACCTTTTTATCTAGTTAATGCAAATCCTTATATCGATTTTCCTCGTCCAACAATCACAAAGACTATTCAAATTGGAGGGATGACTGTGGACATGGAGAAAATGAGGAAGGAGAAGGTGGACAAGGTGGGTTTTTGAAGGCTATGAATGATATGTAGGTTTTAATTCTCAATTTCTCCAGGAGATGAATGAGATACTGAATCAACGTTCTATGAATATGTTGATTTCTTTTGGGTCAATTCAGAAGTCTGAGCTAATGCCTGAATCTTTCAAGTAAGTTCCCCTTATGTCTAGCATTTTTTTTTAAATTTTTTTATAGAACTGCTATCATTGAAGCCTTATCCAAGTTTCCGGATGTCACATTCATCTGGAAATATGAGTCAGACAACCATTCTGAATTCAGTCGCAACTTACCCAATGTCCACTTCTTGAAATGGGTTCCACAACGAGCTATGCTAGTGGATCCACGTCTAACCGCATTCTTCACCCATGGTGGACTGGGAAGTGTCAATGAGATCAGCTACACTGGAAAACCCTCAATTCTAGTGAGTAGGACTTGCTTTCAATGTATGTACATATATTATATACTTTCTAGTGTCCAATATTTGGGGATCAAGCGAGGAATGCAAAAATGCTTGTTCGACATGGGGGAGCTATTGAATATTCAAAATTTGATCTTGACAATCCACTGAAGTTGGAAAATGCTATTCGAAATATTTTATATGATTCGAAATACGCTGAGAATGCACAAAACCTGGCTCGACGTCTAGAAAAGCAACCCATCAAGCCGGCAGATTTGCTCGTGAAACACTGTGAATTTGCAGCCGAGTTTGGAGAATTACCATCATTAGATCCTTATAGTCGACAAATGTCATTTATAGCCTACTTCATGATTGATATCGCTCTTATTTTCTTTATTATTTTTTTAGTGTTTGTTGGTTTAATATACTTCACTGTTAGGAGCTTCTGGAAACGAACCTTCCCGAAAAAGACTTTAAAAACGGAGTAGTTTGTATTGAATAATTGTTTATTCTTGAAATAAAAATATTTTGAATGATGAAGAAAACCAGTAATTTAAGTAATTTTGCACTTAACCTGAAAAATATTGACAAGGCGTTGTCTGGACTACAACCTTCTCCTCTCATCACTTCAGTTTTCATCAGATATTACCTAAAATGATAAAACTTCTATTATTCCTTACCCCATGCGTTATATCCTATAATTTTCTAGTTTTTTGTCCACTTTTTGCTTATTCTCACACATCATTTTTTGCTAGAATAGCTGATATTCTTAGTGATGCTGGACATAATGTGGTGGGCCAGAGAATTCTTTATTTTCAGAGTTATAAAGATCATAAATTTCAGACATTTTTCTCGCCGACCATTCTCCGTGAATTTCAGAACACGACTTATGTGAAATCTACAAAGCATGTTGTCAAGTTGGAGGTGAGTAATTGAAGCTAGTTATTTTTAGAGATATTTTTCAGCCTTGGAGAAAAGAGAAAACCATGCTTGACATTCTTCCTTCGGGTAGTGTTGAAAACTTCTGGTCAACTGATTCGTCGTTGTTCGAATTCTTACCGGTGAGACTTTTTCCTCTTTCATCTAATTACCCCATTTCAGACTATAAAATTGTTTCAACGAATACATCAAGAACAATCAGAATGGATATTCAAGAACATAGAAGTGTTAGACAATCTGAAGAAGACCCATAAATACGATGCAATTATCTACGAGACATTCATCTTTGCAGCCTACCGTGGGTTCTTCAAAAATCTTTAAAAAAAATATATATATATTCTAGCTGTGATGGACTACCTGGACATCAAGACTCAGATCCCCGCAATATCTATAACTCATGATGTTGAGATGGCGAGAGCGTTAGGAGAAACTGTGATGCCAACTGTGACAGTGGGTAAGAAATTTGAAACTGCTAGATAAGATCTTCAAACCCTGGATACAAATTTTCTAGATTCAATGTCATCATTTGACGAAAAAATGACGATATGTCAAAGAATATTCAACACTCTCGTCACTCCTTTCGTCCAACTCATCATGGGTTATCCAGAATACCTCTCATACACTCAACCGAGAGTACCAGTGGATTATCCAAGCCGCAGATATAAATCATCATTCCTTCTGACCAATTCGAATCCATATTTGGATTTTCCTCGTCCAACAATCACGAAGACTGTTCAAATTGGGGGGATGACTGTGGACATGGAGAAAATGAGGAAGGAGAAGGTGGACAAGGTGGGTTTCTGAAGGCTATGAATGATATGTAGGTTTTAATTCTAAACTTTTCCAGAAGATGGATGAGATTTTGAATCAACGTTCTTCGAATCTGTTGATTTCTTTTGGGTCAATCCAGAGATCTCATCGAATGCCTGACTCTTTCAAGTAAGTTCATCTTATATCTAGCAACCTTTTTTCAAATTTTTTATCTTTTATAGAACTGCTATCATTGAAGCCTTATCCAAGTTCCCTGATGTCACATTTATCTGGAAATATGAGTCCGACAACCATTCTGAATTCAGTCGCAACTTACCCAATGTCCACTTCTTGAAATGGGTCCCACAACTAGCAATGCTAGTTGATCCACGTCTAACCGCATTTTTCACTCATGGTGGACTGGGAAGTGTCAATGAGATCAGCTACACTGGAAAACCCTCAATTCTAGTGAGTAGGACTTGCTTTCAATGTATGTACATATATTATATATTTTCTAGTGTCCAATATTTGGGGATCAAGCGAGGAATGCAAAAATGCTTGTTCGACATGGGGGAGCTATTGAATATTCAAAATTCGATCTCGACAATCCACTGAAGTTGGAAAATGCTATTCGAAATATTTTATATGATCCGAAATACCAAGAGAATGCTAAAAACCTGGCTCGACGTCTGGAGAAGCAACCTATCAAACCGGCCGAACTGCTCGTGAAACACTGTGAATTTGCAGCCGAGTTTGGAGAATTACCATCATTGGATCCTTATAGTCGACAAATGTCATTTATTTCTTACTTCATGATTGATATTGTTTTCATTTTCTTGTTTACAATCACAGTGTTTTTGATCATAATATACTATGTTGTTAGAAGTGTATTTGTACATAGAAAATCTGTGAAAACTGATTAGGCTACATATGTATGTATAAGATAGTGGTTTTTGCTATTATTATTATTATTTGCTGAAAGTCAGTCATGCTATAACTTTTATGAAGTATCATCCAAACTACGAAACCACAATTTGATATATCACACGGTCACAAAAACTACATTCATATCGATATATAATAACTTCCACACTGTATCAATCAGTCCATTTGACCCAATGAAACAGATATTTTTTCTTCTTCTTCTCCTTCTAACTATTCATGTGAATTCCTACAATTATCTAGTTTTTTGCCCATTATTCGGCCACTCACACACAACATTTATGGCTCGAATAGCTGACACTCTCAGTGATGCTGGACACAATGTGGTGAGTCTAAGGAGAAGCATTCATCTGAGGAGAAGCTGAAAGTTGTCACGATTTCAGACGTTTTTCACACCGACAATTCTGAAGATCTATGACAATGTGAATTATGTGAAATCGACCAAGCATGTTGTCAAACTCCCTGTTAGTTTTTTAAAAATTGTACTTTAAAACACAAAATTTATTGAAGGCTTCTAAAGAACTTGATGAGTTGAATGATGTTTTCGACAATCCGGATATGCACAAATTTTGGACTAAAGATTCATCCTTTTTCGAATTTATACCGGTGATATTTCTGATTATTTCTCACTGGTTATAGTATTATTTTAGACTATGAAAGTCTTCCACAAAATGTACAAGCTTCAATCAGAATGGATGTTCGAAAATATTGAAGTGCTTGATGAAATGAAAAGGACCTACAAATACGATGCAATCATCTATGAGTCATTCATCTACCATGCATATCGTAAGTGTATCTAGACTACGCCTTATATGCATAAACAAAACAATTGCAGCTCTCATGGATTACCTGGAAATCAAAAGTCATATCCCGGCGAATTCTTTGTCTCAAGATATTCCAATGGCAAGAGCTATGGGAGAGACAGTGATGACTAGCGAGGTAGTGGGTAAGATACAAATAAATATATTCTTTGTTCATCATTAACTTCCAGATGTGTTGAACCCGTTTGATCAAAATATGACGCTTTACCAAAGACTATACAACACCATATCTTCTCCACTTATCTATGCATATTTAGGAATCCCCACATTTCTATCATACACAGAACCTAGAAAGCCTATTGATATACAAGTAAGTTATAGGTCTAGCAAGTTCTGAATAGATCTTGATAAGTTACAGGGGCTCCTACCGAAATCATCGTTCCTTCTGGTAAATTCAAATCCTTATCTTGATTTTTCTTGTCCAACAATCACAAAAACTGTTCAAATTGGAGGGATTTCTGTGGATTTAGATGAGATGAAAAGAACAAAACTGGGAAAAGAACTAGATGAAATATTAAACCGGCAATCTAAAAATGTGTTGATCTCATTTGGATCGATTCAACAATCCCAGTTCATGCCAGAATCTTACAAGTAGGTTCTATTATCTTTATGAGCAAAACATGCTAATTGAAATACTTATACCACTAGTTACAAGGTTCGGAACTTTGTTTGAGCGTGTTTCTTTTGAAAAATGGTATCATTTTTGATGTTTTGTTGACTAGAGCAACATTTTTGTTTTGTTCTGAACTTCTAGGAAAAAAATCTCGTTGATTAGAGCGCATTTGCTCGATTTTTTTTAAAAATTAAAATCTCTATATTTTTGCTAAGCTCACAGAAGTTTTTTTTTTTTTTAATGAATTGAAATTACGTCATTTCAGAGCTGCTATCATCGAAGCCTTATCCAAGTTCCCCAATGTGACATTCATCTGGAAGTATGAATCAGATAGCCACGTCGCATTCAGTCGAAATCTATCCAATGTCCACTTTATGAAATGGGTCCCACAACGAGCCATGCTAGTTGACCCACGTCTAACCGCATTCTTCACACATGCTGGCCTAGGAAGTGCCAATGAAATAAGTTATACTGGAAAACCAGCTATTTTGGTAGGTTCAACAGATTTGATATCTATGTAGATTTATTTATAGTGTCCACTTTTTGGGGATCAAATGAGAAATGCAAAAATGCTGGTGAGACATGAAGGATCTATTGAATACTCGAAACATGATCTTGCCAATCCGCTGAAATTGAAAGAAGCTATTCGAAATATTTTATATGATCCGAAATACGCCGAAAATGCACAAAACCTGGCTCGACGTCTAGAGAAACAACCTATCAAGCCAGCAAAATTGCTTGTGAAACACTGCGAATTTGCAGCCGAGTTTGGAGAATTACCATCATTGGATCCTTATAGTCGACAAATGTCATTCATTTCCTACTTTATGATTGATATCGCCCTTATTCTCTTTTTCATAATCATTGTGCTCATAGGTATATTATACTATGTACTTAAGAATGTATTGAGAAGGATTGTAAGAAGAAAAACCTTGAAAACCGAATAATTATGTATGTCTATTTAATAAAAATTACCAATCTTGTACATACAATAAATTGTTTATCTCTAACCTGCCATTCACAACAGGTCATTTTAAGTATCGCACAAACCACGACACACTAAAAAAACTACAAAATTATCAACATGTACATCATAATCACATACACTACAATCCTACAAACTTATAAAAAACACAAACGTTCTCTCCTTTTTTATCATTCTGACCAAATATGATAAAACAAAGTGTTGTTTTATTAATACTACTCCTACCCATTCATGTGAATTCCTATAATTTTCTAGTATTTTGCCCACTATTTGGTCATTCACATACAACATTTTTTGCTAGAATAGCTGACACTCTCAGTGATGCTGGACATAATGTGGTAAGTTTGCCTTAGTGGGGGTTCGAACTCTGGCCCTTTGATTACTAGGCAGTTAATCTACCAGTTGAGCTATAGCTCTGGAATCACCGTCTCTAATTACAGACATTTTTCTCCCCAACAATTCTTCGGAAATTCGAACATGTTAATTATGTGAAATCAACTAAACATGTTGTCAAACTCCCTGTAAGTTCATCCACCCAGCTATTTTGTCTTAATACACACAGAATTTGTAGGCTTCTGAAAAGCTAGATGAGGTCAATGATGTCTTCGAAAATCCAGATATGACCAAATTCTGGACTAGAGATTCGTCTTTTTTCGAATTTATACCGGCAAGTGAAAATGTTTCTTTTAAATTTCAATGGAACTGTATTATTTTAGACAATGAAAACTTTTCAAAAAATGCACATACTTCAATCGGAGCAGATGTTTGAGAATTTAGAATTATTGGATGAACTGAAGAAATCTAAATATGATGCGATCATCTTTGAGTCATTTATCTTCCAGACGTATCGTAAGTGTATCTAGACTACACCTTATATGTATCAACAACAAAAATTGCAGCTCTCATAGACTATCTGGGAATCAAGAGTCATATCCCGGCTCTTTCTATGACTCATGATATGGTGACGGCAAGAATGATTGGAGAACCTGTTATGCCAAGTGCGGTAGTAGGTGAAATTCTTTTTTTTTAAATTTTTTCGTGGTTTCTAATGTGTTTTTTTTTCAGATTTGATGATGCCGTTTGAACAGAATATGACGCTACCCCAAAGACTTATCAATGCTATATCTTCCCCGCTGTTCTCTTCATATATGGGACTTCCAAAGTTGTTATCTTACACAGAACCTAGAGAACCTATTGATGTTCTGGTCAGTTAACTGTTGAAGAGGTACTATCTCAAAGATGATAATTTTTTACAGAGCCGCGTGCCGAAATCATCGTTCCTTCTGGTCAATTCGAATCCTTATCTCGATTTTCCTCGTCCAACAATCACAAAAACTGTTCAAGTTGGTGGGATATCTGTGAATTTAGATGAGATGAGGGCTGCAAAGTTGGACAAGGTTGATGATGAACTTCTGGAGGGATCTAATTTTTGTTTATTCCAGAAAGTAGATGACATCCTGAATCTTCGCTCTAAAACCATGTTGATTTCATTCGGATCGGTTCAACAGTCCCAGTTCATGCCAGAGTCTTACAAGTATGTCCTATTTTTTGTTGTTGAATGTTCATGAATACTCTTTCTAGATCTGCAATCATCGAAGCCTTATCAAAGTTCCCTGATGTAACATTTATTTTCAAATACGAGGTGGACGACCACGCCAACTTCAGTCGCAATCTACCCAATGTCCACTTTTTAAAATGGGTCCCACAACGAGCCATGTTGACCGATCCACGACTCACAGCATTTTTCACCCATGGTGGAATGGGAAGTGTCAATGAGATCAGCTACACTGGAAAACCGGCAATTTTAGTGAGTTCAAGAGGGTTTTCCATCCTTACACGCCCGCTTAAAAATACACAAACATCCGGGTGTCTTGTACTGTATGAAACCACACACCACCGGATGTGGCGGGTGTCACGTCCTGTAAAAAAACAACATAAAGTGTCGTCTATTGAAAATAAAAATTTATTTTTGATCTACTCGTCGATTACACTCTCTTTTCTCTGTGCCTCCTCTTCCTAACCCACACTATTTCTCTGATAAAAACCGTTCCAGGGCACTTATTGTCCAGTTCGATTTCCTATTTATTTTGCAAAAAGAGGTTTTTTGATCTACCAGACGGAATAGTGAAAAATAAACCAAAACTCAAACACTTGTAGATCAAAATATCTCGAAGCGAACGGAATAGAAAGTTGAAAAAGACAATAAGTTTTTGGAGAGTATTCCATTGACAAAAAAACTTTGATACGACGACCTTTTTTTTATCAGTAAATGCTGTGTTCCATAGGCTGTGGTTGTGGTTGTGGTATGTATCCGTTTAACAACCCTTAATACTTTTTAGTGTCCAATATTCGGAGACCAAATGAGAAATGCAAAAATGCTTGTTCGACATGGTGGAGCTATTGAATACTCGAAATACGATCTCGACAACCCACTGAAGTTGGAGAAATCTATTCGAAATATTTTATATGATTCAAAATACGCTGAAAATGCACAAAACCTGGCTCGACGTCTAGAGAAACAACCCATCAAGCCAGCAGATGTGCTCGTGAAACACTGTGAATTTGCAGCCGAGTTTGGAGAATTACCATCATTGGATCCTTATAGTCGACAAATGTCATTCGTTTCCTACTTCATGATTGATATTGCCCTTATTTTCTTGTTCCTGAGCATTGTGGTAATAGGCATATCTTACTATGTTATCAAATATTTATTGAAAAGGATTGTAAGGAGAAAAACTGTGAAAACTGAATAGACTGTTTAGAATTTCATCAGAAATAAAAAAGTTGCATCATACAATTTTATGTTTTTTCTCCCTTCTAATTATGGGATAGAGATCCGCTATTCTCAATGATAAATATAGGTTATTGGCACTTTGTTGGAACTTTATTTATTTTCTTTGTATATTCACCTTCGATAATTTGATATAAAAATTGACTTTCAGAGGTGTTATATAATTCCTCAGAAGATTTTAAATAATTAATTTTCAAGTTGAAATGCAGTTTCAAAATAGTACTAGATCGTAAAATGATTGACTATTGGATCGATGTTTCAAGCCATATTTCAGTGATAGGATTCTTCACAACACTAATCATCAACTCTTTCATCATTCATATAGCTAACAATTACTCTAACAAGATTGCAGGGAGTTATAAATACTTGGTTATAACATTCGCTATCTCTGGGATTGTGCTAGCGTCCACTGGAGGACTTGTCAAGCCATTGACACATAGTTACAATTCTTGTCTTCTGTATTTCAGTGTTATGAGATGGAAGACAATAGGTAAAATCTTGTTAGCAATACATGCAAGTTCATATGCTATAACAATGCATCTTATAACTATCCAGTTCATCTATCGTTACTTGTATGTATACAAAAATGAATATATTGTAAAGTACTTTAATAGTTGTACTAATTACGTGATTTCAACAATGATGTGCTCAACATTATGGTTTTTATGCTTATCATTCGCTGATGAGAGTCAATTCTCCAATGAATACTTGAAGTGAGTTTCAGACTTTTGAAAAGTGAGAAGAATATCAGGTTGCCAATACTTACTCATCAAAAAAAGATGAAAATTGTTTTTTATTTTTCACGTGAACTAAAATTAGAACAAAAAAATTCTTATAGAGACAGAGAGAAAAAAGTTCACGTGAAAAATTTAAAAATATTCATATTTTTAAGACGTGGATAAGGATGATATGAGCTGGCGTTTTTTTTTTTTATTTAAACTGTAACATGATTCTCTGAAAATATTGAGTCCTAGTATAAAGGTCCCAAATTAATATAAGGGACACACATAATATTCAAACTAAAAAAGGCACCGAGGATAATTGATT
Source organism: Caenorhabditis sp. 38 MB-2015 (assembly GCA_900536415.3). NCBI lineage: Eukaryota > Metazoa > Nematoda > Chromadorea > Rhabditida > Rhabditidae > Caenorhabditis > Caenorhabditis quiockensis. Next base: position 147,881 of record LR549139.1, on the reverse strand, counting down.
AATTGAACCTACCAACTCGGGGAAAAATCGGCAAGCTTGCGACAGTTTTTATCGCAAACTTGCGGCAATTTGTCGCAAACTTTTGTCGCAAACTTGCAATTTGTCGTAAACTCATTCGGCTGTCGCAAGGCTTGCGGTGTTCTTGCGCCAATAGTTGCGACATCTAGCAGCAAAACTACTGCACGGCTTGCGACACCCTTGCGCCAGAAAAAATGTGTCGCAAGTTTGCGACAAGGAAAAAGCCTTGCGACACGCTTGCCGTTTTTTCCCCGAGAAGTTTAAAAAACATGTAGTCCTTGAAAAAAAGTTTGGAATAAAAAAAATCTGAAAATCCACGAGTTTAGGAGGGAAATATTTCTCATCCCGGGACTAACTTAGCGTGTTGCTTTAAACGTTTCATATATTTTATATTTTCCAGAGAGGAAATTTTAAAACAATATGGACTATTTATTGAAGACCTGCCAAACTATGCAGCTATAGCTTTTGATAACGATGGCAATATTCATTATAGTGGACTTTGCTTAGTTGGAATGACCCTTATAGTTTTTGTACATTATGCTGTTATATCCACTTTTGCTGTACTGATTTACAAAACTATGAACAGGAAAATAATCTCGATTCAACTACAGAATATTCAAAAAAAGTTGTTCATATCTTTGGTGATAAATGTTGGTTTAGTTTTGAACTAGCAATAAATCATAGATGTTCCAGATAACCCTCCCTACAATAGTCCTGTTCATCCCATTGGTTTTTGTACAACTTCTAACTTTTCTCAGTCTTGACATCGTGATACCTACCAGCCCTTTGACAAGTTTTGTCACATTTTATCCAGCTATGAATAGTATCGTTGTTATGTATTTTGTAGTAGACTATCGCGAACAAGTCAATTGTATACTGAAGGATGTTTTTGGGTTCTTGAGTTTCAGTACCTGTTGGATGACAAAACAAGAGAACTCGGACCATGTCCAAGCTGCACAACAATCGATATATCAAATCACCAGTATATAATTTGGTCATTTGACCCATCAATCAACGTTGAAAATCAAAGAACCAAATTTCAACAAAAAAAACTAATTCCTTTTTTGTTCTCTGTTTTATCACTTCTATCGATCATTTGACCAGCAAAACATGATAAAACAAATAGTTTTTCTTCTACTTTTTCTAACAAATTATGTCAATGCCTATAATTTTCTTGTCTTCTGCCCATTATTCGGCCACTCACACACCACATTTTTTGCTCAAATAGCCGATACATTGAGTGAAGCAGGACACAATGTGGTGAGTTGAAAAACAAATGATGCAATTTGAACGAAAAAAAAAGAAGTTTGACCTAGAGGGGATTCGAACCTCTGGCCTTCTGATTACTAGGCAACTCCTCTACCAACTGAGCTATGTTTTATAGACCATAAGCTACTTCGTTAAGGATGAGCTCTTGCTTTCGGAACCCTACAATATACTCCAGTTTTCATTAAAGAAGCCAATTGTTTTTGAAAAAAAGCTCTGCCCTAGTGGGGCTTTGAACCCACGACCCTTTGATTATTAGACAGTTGCTCTACCAACTGAGCCATATTTAATAACCTCGTTTTAAGAACTCAGAGAGGTTATTCAAAAAAATTGCAAAAAAATTGGAACCAGCCCTTAAATATACTCCAGTTCTCATTGTAAAAGCTACTTTTTTCGAAAAAAAAAGATCTGCCCTAGTTGGAGTTTGAACCCACGACCCTTTGATTACTAGGCAGCTGCTTTACCAAATGAGCTATGGCAATAAGCTACTTCTTGAAAATGAGCATATGTTAAAGCTCAGAAAGCCTATTTGCAAAATCTAGAAATATCATAGAAATCAGTTTTAATATACGCTGTAATTTTAATTTCAATTTTTTTTTTGAGGAACCAGTTTTTTCCGAGAATTGATCTTATTTTTTAGACCTTCTTCTCCCCAACAATTTTGCATACCTATGAAAATGTGACTTATGTAAAATCAACTAAACATGTTGTCAAACTCCCGGTGAGTCATCGTCCAACTCTTCAAAAATATCACTATACATACCACAGGCATCTGAAGAGCTCATAGCTCTAAGTGATGTCTTCGACACTCCGGATATGACCAAGTTCTGGAGCACTGATTCTTCGTTGTTTGAATTTTTACCGGTAAAGTTTTTGACCTCTTTGGATGTCTTAAAATGCATGTCTCATTTTAGACTATTAAGTTATTTCAAAAAATGCACCAGCTACAATCTGAATGGATGTTTGAAAATAGAGAATTGCTGGATGATTTGAAACGAGACTATACCTACGATGCGATGATCTATGAGTCATTTGTATTTCAAGCTTATCGTGAGTACTTCAGACATCTCCTTAGCTCCTATTATTCCCGATTCCAGCTGTCATGGATTACCTGGGAATCAAGACCCAGATCCCAGCCGCTTCAGTGTTCTGAATTGAGTCAAGGTTTATCTAATGTTCACTTCTTAAAATGGGTCCCACAACGAGCCATGTTGGTTGATCCACGTCTCACCGCATTCTTTACACATGCTGGTCTAGGGAGTGTTAATGAAATTAGTTACACTGGAAAACCTGCCATTTTGGTGAGTGAAAAGGAGATGGATTTTTAAACTAATAGGACCCTTGACTTAGTAACCTTTTGAAGAATTATTAGGAAGGTCCAGGAGACAAGTTCAAAATTGAAGGACCATGTAGCTCTAAAAGTACCTATAGGTCGAATTCTGTCAAAGGTTCTGCTATACCGGAGATGATCTTTCATTCAAAATCAATCCATCGTTCGCCCCCTCTCCTTTAAGAAAAATTTTTGCAGTGTCCAATATTTGGAGATCAAATGAGAAATGCAAAAATGCTTGTTCGACATGGTGGAGCTATTGAGTACTCGAAATTCGATCTTGACAATTCACTGAAGTTGGAAGGAGCTATTCGAAATATTTTATATGATTCAAAATACGCCGAAAATGCACAAAACCTGGCTCGACGTCTAGAGAAGCAACCCATCAAGCCAGCAGAATTACTAGTGAAACACTGTGAATTTGCAGCCGAGTTTGGAGAATTACCATCATTGGATCCTTATAGTCGACAAATGTCTTTTATTTCCTATTTCATGATTGATATCGCTCTTATTTTCTTATGTATAATTATTGTTTTAGTATATATTTTCTGGATCATTATCCGAAGTATTTTTAGAAAAATATTCCACAAAAAAACCTTGAAAATTGATTAAACTTGACTTGATAAAATTGTATTAATTGTGTATTGTAGTAAACAAAAAATGATGAAGTTTGTCTGGATAGAAACTGGTTGTATCAACAACAACGACAAAATAAAACAAAATAAGAAGTGCACACTTTGAGAACCTTAATATTCTGTATATATTTTTCAACGTACACGTCGAATTTTATAATTTTCTAGTTTTATGTTCATTATTCGATCATTCACAAAGTTTTATGGTCGAATAGTTGACACTCTCAGTGATGCTGGACACAACGTGGTAGGTCTTGAAGTAAGCGACCTAACCTTGCGAAAAGATACCTACACATTTTCAGACATTTTTCACATCAACAATAGGTATTCTGAAAACAAAGGGCGTAATTATAGGGTAACCAAGTTATGAATACGAACCCTAGAACCCTCAATTTGGCTGAAAACTTTAAGATAAGGCTGTAATTATCAAATTTTGGAAGAAAAAAACTTGAAAAAGATGAGGAATAAAACTCACGTAACATTTTATAATTATTTGTCATGTGAATTTTTCAATATTTTTGTGCATTATCCAAAATTTGCGTAAATTAACATTGACTGAATCGACTACGCTCTTTTACGTGAAACCAAGTTCATTTGTGGGATCCCTTCTTCTTTAAGGCTACCCTCCGCCATGAAAAAATCATTGTTGACGATCAATTAGTGTAAAAATATTTTATATCAATTTAGACAATCAAATGTCAATGTTCATCTCTTTATTTTCAATTTTTGACCAAGAATGATAAAACAAATAATTCTCCTACTATTTATTTCGAAATCTGCAAATTCCTACAACTTTCTAGTATTCTGTCCATTAGCTGGCCATTCACACACAACATTTTTTGCTAAAATAGCTGATACACTAAGTGACGCTGGACATAATGTGGTAAGAAAAGAAATTAGAAAATTAATTACGTAGAGTTTCAGACATTTTTCACACCAACTATTATACCTGCATTTGAAAAAATTGATTATGTCAAATCGACGAAACATGTTGTGAAATTGACGATATCAAAAGAGTTGGAACAGTTTAGCGGATTGTTCAGCTCACCCGATATGACTAAGTTCTGGACTAAAGATTCGACATTGTTCGAAATTTTGCCAGTAATTCTCAGTGGGTCTAATTTTTTCAATGAAACGAGCCATTACAGACAGTCAAAGTGGTTCAAAAAATGCGTCAACTCCAATCGGAAAGAATGTTTGAAAAAATCGAGGTGATAGACGAGATGAAGAAGAAATATAAATACGATGCGATTATTTATGAGACTTTTATGTTTCAAGCTTATCGTGAGTATATTTTTGACTCCTTGGAACAAGAAATTTCTTGTTTTAGCTCTTATGGATTACCTGGGGATAAAGACTCAGATCCCTGCAACTCCAGCGACACATGATACTGAAATGGCGAGAGCTATGGGTGAAACAATTATGCCAAGCACTGTTGTAGAGCTATTTTCCCCATTCGATGAGAAAATGACATTTCTTCAAAGAATTTACAATGCTTTATCCACTCCTATTTTCCACGCCTACCTAGGAACTCCTCAGTTTCTTTCATTCACTGAACCTAGAAAATATATAGATATATTGGTGAGTTATTATATTAAATATTTAAACTATTTTATTGATTTTCAGGCTTGCCGTTCGAAATCTTCATTTATATTGACCAATTCAAATCCTTTTCTCGATTTTCCTCGTCCAACAATCACAAAGACTGTTCAAATTGGAGGAATCACTGTGAATCTGGATGAGATGAGAAATTCAAAAGTGGATAAAGAGATGGATGAGACTCTGAACCTTCGCTCTAAGAACATGTTGGTCTCATTTGGATCAATTCAACAATCTCAGCACATGCCAGATTCTTACAAGTAGGTTGAAAATATGGATTGAATTTATATTTAAAAAATTATTTGTATATAGTACTTCCTTGTAGCAAAAAAAAATGTGGCCTATTCAAGTGTGCTTCCTATTTTCCCCTTTTTCAGATCCGCCATCATCGAAGCAATTTCAAAGTTCCCTGATGTCACTTTCATCTGGAAATATGAATCAGACAGTCACGTTGAATTTAGTCGCAACCTACCCAATGTCCACTTTATGAAATGGGTCCCACAACGAGCCATGCTAGTTGATCCACGTCTAACCGCATTTTTTACCCATGCCGGTCTTGGAAGTGTCAATGAGCTCAGTTATAGTGGTAAACCCGCGATTCTGGTAAGATTTATCTTGTTTCTTCTGTCATCTACTACTTTCAGTGTCCAATTTTTGCTGATCAAATGAGAAATGCGAAAATGTTGGTTAGACATAAGGGAGCTATTGAATACTCGAAATTCTATCTTGACAATCCACTGAAATTGGAAGAAGCTTTTCGAGATATTTTATATGATTCAAAATACGCTGAAAATGCACAAAACCTGGCTCGACGTCTAGAGAAACAACCCATCAAACCGGCAGAATTACTAGTAAAACATTGTGAATTCGCAGCCGAGTTTGGAGAATTACCATCTTTGGATCCTTATAGTCGACAAATGTCTTTTATTTCCTATTTCATGATTGATATCGCTCTAATTATCACATGTTCAGTGGGTACTACGTATGTTATTGTTAGATGTACACTAAGAAAGCTGTTCTATAGAAAAACCAGGAAAACTGATTAGTAATACATACATAAACATTTTCTTATAATATTTTTCATTACCTTGTTTCTGATTTTCAAAATCTCATGGAGAGAGGGGGGGATTAAGAGATTACAAAAACCAGAATTCTAGATTTCATTGACAGATTAAAATATACATATACAAATTTAAACTACATCACTTTTTCTTTCGGTGATCGATGTGATCTTGGTAGACGAAACTTTGTGGGCAATATGTAAACGTTCTGTAAAAATAGATATTGGGTCAAAAATTTGTGAACTCTAACTCACTTAAAATGTACTTCCGATAATCTCTAATAAAGTACATCACCACTAGAGGATCTAGTGCGGGATATAACGCCAAGCAGATTGATGTCATGTTTGCCATACTCCCAATTTCAACCCCGAAAATTGGTGTCAAGAACAGAATGGTTGTTGGGAGGTACATGAAAATAATGGGGATTATGGTTTGAACTGTTAACGCGTGGAAGAGTTGTTTCTGAAGTTCACGGGTCTTTGGGGAGACGAACGATTGGGTAGATCGCATTTTCTTAAAGACACTCGCTCCGAGAGACACTATCAGGACCAAAGTCGTGATAGCTATCGCGTAGACATTCGCCATCCCAACACAGCTCTTAATCTGCAGCTCGATTCCACCATCAGCGTTGATGATATAGTATAGGGGCCCAATGTATGACAAGTTCTTAATATCCACATCATAATATTCATTGATGCTCTCTCTCATATAATCATCCACAATGTCATTACTACCTAGGAGAAAGTATACGTTACACCACCAGAACACTGCGACGATTAGGAAAATCGTTGGCCAAATCAAGACTAGAGGGAATTTGAAGTAGATGATTGCTTGTGGATTGTTCATAGCTATATATCGATAGATAAAGTGGATGGCAAGAAGGACAAGGGTTAGACCATAGGATGTGCAGTAGGAGGCTGGAATACAGTTATTAGGATGTCTATCAAAAATTCCTTTCAGGTCTGGTTATATTATACCTTTCAGGTCGTATAACGTCTCTAGTTCTGTTAGAGACCTGATCAAAAAAATTCTTCTCAATGAAAAAAACTATTCCTATTTATTATAACTTCCGAGCTGTTTTTCCAGAGGTTTCCACACTTACATATAATAACCGGCGCAAGATTTTGATAGTACTTGAACCAGCTTGCACAGAAAACAATGTATGCATTCTTGTAGGAATGCATTCCTGGTTGGGTGATCACGTCGATCAACGAGTACCACAATGAAAACGCGGCGAACCATAGCATCAAATATTTGTATGCCCCAAAATTTTGGCGGGTTTGTGTGACGATTAAGAATATCAAACAGAGGTTGGCTATGAACGCCACGACGAATCCGCTATATTCGGAGAAAGCCACGGAGAAGGGGATCTTCATGTTAACCCTGGGATGGGATAGAATGAAAGAGTATTTTGCAAACAAGAGTATTTATATACGATAATCCTTTTCTAGTATTGACGTGATTGTTGTAAAGAAAAAAAGTAATCCTCGTTTTTTTTTACAAACAGGAAGTCACGCTTCTGATCGGATGCTGATCTTATGAATATCAGAATGATCATTGAAAAATACTTTTTGGTGAGGCAATTAATTCAATAGAGATGGGGTGAGTGGCTGAGCTGGCAGACAACGTGGATAATATCAGAAAAATCAAGGACTTGGTATTTTGAGCTCAGCCAAGTTTTTGGTATGTTTTTTAACCAATACGAGATCTGGGATATATATTCACTGCAGCCCAGACTTAGGTATATTTTAGCCCAGCCGGATTGCTGGTAAACTCTTAGCTCCATCAATCTGTTGATACATTTTAAGCTTTTGATACATTTTCTAGGCTGAACGTGTTTTTGGTATATTTTTAGTCCAACCGGGTTGGACGTATATTTTTAACAGATTTGGAGTATATTTAGTTCAGCCGAGTTGTTGGTAAATTCTTAGCTCGATAGAGCTTTTGACACACTTTTAGCTGTTGGGATATTTTCTAGCTATACCGAAAAAATATAGTTTAGCAAGGTCATATGGATAGACTCATCCTGCAGTGAGCACTTCGTAATTTTTTACAGGTTCCAAGATACAAACCAAGTTCAAACCACATCCTCATCTTCTGTTCCTGATCTTCCTATCTTTTACCCTATTTCGATCACCGGAGATTATGTTCAAAAAAAATAAACCTAAGAGTGCTAGATAAAGTTTATTTATCACTAATCTGTGTATACAAAATGCTTCTCAATACACTTCTGACTACAAAACACGTAATACATACCCCTACTGGATTTACGTATAAGGGAATATCAAACATCTAAATAGATTTCATACTGAATAGAATTTATGATGACTCAATGTTGTTAGTTTTTTTTTAGAATTGTGTGTCACTAATGCATCATCCATTCGAAAGTAGTTAGTACATTCAATGGGACTTAATCCTTGTCGGCTGAAGTCCCATTGAATGTCCATGAGTTGTGGACATTGGCAATTTTATTTATGTGTCATTCAAAATCTGCAGTTTGAAGATTATCTACCATTCACAGAAATCCGTGTTGTCATGTGTTGTGACATTCAAAAATGAACTTATAACACGAAGACCAGTATTTTCGAGCTCCAATTATTCGTGGCCTTAAATATGCCCTCGATTTTCCTGAGTTATATTAACATAACTGGGCTCAATATAATCCATTTGGCCTCATATTTACGCTGAAATGTGTTAGCAAGATGCGCCAGTTTTCGTAGGACGATATCTGGAAAATTTTAATTTGAAATTTTTCATAAATTCAGGGGTACAAGACGAATATCTCTCTACCAAACTTTTTTTTTCGATGTTGAGAAGGATGTTCTGAAGTGCTATGAAAATTTTGGTTAGGCTAAGTCTTTCGGTTACTGATATACATATTTTGGGAGGTTTCAATGAAATTTTATCTCTAATTTTCAAAATTTCATGATTTCAGGGGTTCAAAATGAATACTTCTCGGGGAAAAAACGGCAAGCGTGTCGCAAGGCTTTTCCCTTGTCGCAAGCTTGCGGCAGTTTTGCTGCTAGATGTCGCAAAGCTTGCGATTATTGGCGCAAGAACACCGCAAGCCTTGCGACAAATTGCCGCAAGTTTGCGACAAACTGTCGCAAGCTTGTCGATTTTTCCCCGAGTTCTTCACCAAACATTGTTTCTATGTTGAAAAGAGTATTCTGAATTATTTTGCGAAGTTTGGTTAGGCTAAGTCTTCTGGATTTTGAGATACATATTTTGGGAGGTTTCAATAAAATTGTACCTCTAATTTTTATAATTTTCACATATCTTAACATAGTTAAACATAAATCTTGAAACCAAACTTCAAAAACCATCATAATTGTCAGTTTTCATAAAATTTATAATTATGTTTTCAGCAAGAAGAACAAAATCAAGCTTCTGATTCACCTATATTTCTTCCACGTTTTTTCTTCATCATCTGAACTTGACATTTACATCACATTCCACAATCCAGGTGATTTTTCTTGCTCCTTCCACTGACAGATGAAAAACAACGAGGTTGTCATATATTATTATGGACGAATATTTTCTAGTCAACTACTCGAAATGTTCTCCCAACAATTTCTCATATCTCCAAAGTGAATCCTATTATAAAATCGTTCTTCGTGTATTTTCCCTATGCTCTATACCATTATCAATATATGCTATATATCTAGTAGCTTTTGTGAATTCTCCAAAAATGAGGCACTTCAAATGGGTTATGCTAAGGTTCCAAATATGGCTTTTATTCACAGATATATCGTATAGCCTCCTAGCTGCGCCGTATTTATTTCTCACTTCTGGAGCGGTCAGCTTCCTAGGGGTTCTAGAAATGATTGGAACCCCTGCCAATATTCAGATGCTATTTCTAGAAATTATATTCGGATTTCTTGCCTTACTCCTATTATGTATATTTGAAAATCGTCACAATGCAATATCAACTATCCATTTGCGATTCACCTCAACTTGTCAAAAAGGGATATATTATTTTCTAAATTTCTCATTCCAAATCTCAATGTTTTTATCCATCCACCTTGTAAATTACGACACATCAGAAAACAAATTGTACATCCTGGAGAATATACTACCCTGCCTAGATGGATTATTTTTCAAAAGCTCGACTCATATAATCACTATGCAGCCATTAGTAGTTGCTGCAGTGCTCCTTATATGTCTTGTGGTGTTGGGTATTCAGTGTGCATTTTTTATTTTTCATTCGATATATCATTTGATATATTCAATAGATATACGAGTGTCAAAACAGACAAGACTTTTGCAAACAAAATTTCTACAAAGGTGGGTAGATCAAATTTGAAACCAATATATCATGAGTGAAACCATAGAAACAAACTTAGTCAATAAATCTTCTGACTTTGAATAATAGGAAAACTGAACCTATATCCTAGAAACCTAACAATAATATATCTAGTCTATATCATTAAAACCTATATAGACCTAGGTTAAACTCCAGAGACCTAGCTTATATTATGAAGATCTTAGTTATATTATAGAGACCTGAGCTGTGTTATAGAGACCTAAACCAGGGTAACATAGATCTTCTGTTTCGAAAGAATATCCTCAGATTGTGGACTGCTGATCAGTGATTTTTCAAAAATCAGATTTTGACAGGGTTTGTTCTACAAAAATTAGAGATCGAATCCTAGAAAAAAGCTGAGATTTTCGGGTCCAGTTTCTTATGTACTAGGTTTCAGAAAATGGTATGATGATTTTTGGATCAAATAAGACTTTATTTAAAGTAACACCCTAATCTAAAAGTCGATACCAATGAAAAAGTTAACTTAAATAATTAAACAATATTCATCTTCTTGAAACGTGTGCTGACAAGGGGGGCTCCTGTTAAAACTCAAATGGTTGAAACTCATTTCACTTTCATATTTGACAAGGTTGGCTTCAGTTTCTAATAGGCTTAATTGATTTTAGCATAGGTAGTTGGCTTTAAAGATACCTTAATTATATTACATAGATATTACATATACTTAATCATGGTTTATTTCCAGTCTCTTCTTCCAAGTCAGCATTCCAATCATCATCGTCGGCATTCCTCTCCTCATCACCTTCCTCTGCACCCTCCTCGGCTACCACAGTCAAGTCCTCGCCTGTCACACATTTCTAGCTCTCGGCATGCATGGTACAGCCGGCTCTTTATCCCTCATCTTCTCCCATACTGATTATCGACGCTACACTTTAAATATATGCTCGAAGAAAAAGGCGAAAACTCGAACAGTCGATACAAGCTTCGTCTTCTAACTTCTTTTGGACAATCATATTTGTATAGCTACATACAAACAACAAAAAACAATGTTCTCTGCGTCTCTCATATTTTACCATGTATATTGTTTGTTTGCTTAGTTATAGTGATTGCGTTCTGTCTTTCTGCATCTTATTGAATGCGATGTTCGTCGCTGACCCCTTTAACATATTTGACTAGCCATATATTGTTAGTAAGAAATGTGTGTTTGGTGGTTATATGCTTTTAGTACATACTATGTATATACATAGAGCGGGTTTCTTCTTATGATTTTGAAAGTTTTTTTTTCTTTTTTGAATGAATCATTTTTCTTTTAATTTTTCAAAAAAAAATCTAAAATGATAGCCAACCTTATTTTTGGATGTATACATATTGAATCTGGTAATATTTTTCAAGTACATACATCTTGGCATACTAAAATCCATATATTAAATATCTATCCAGCTATCTGCCAACGATTTTGGCACATCAGACTTCTTCTTATCAAATGTATATTTTCGAGTTAATACACAAAAATTATTGTTTTTTGGTGGAAGTATTATTTAATACATCATGTATTAATAAAGTTATCTGTCAACAATTTTTTTCGCAAGATGACTCACAAATTTACTTATCACTTATGTATTTTTAATTAGTACACAAAAATCATTGTTTTTTTTTATATACTCAGACAATATTTTTATACTATATCTATCCAGTTCTCTGACAACTATTTTAACAAGAAGATGAATCACTTTTTCTTATCAATTGTATATTTTCGAGTTGATACACAAAAAACTGTTTTTCTTTCATGATGTACGGTTTGGTATACTCTAATCTATAATATATTAGATATCTCAAAAGTTATCTCTCATCATTTTTTTTATTTGGTATTTTTAAGTTGATACAGACAAATTATTGCTGTTTCAATACAGATACTTGACATGCTAAAATACATAAATTGTATATCCATACAGTCATCTGGTAACTATTTTTTGCGGGGGTGAATCACCCTTTGTGTATTTTCGAGTTGAAATATTTAAAAAAAAATGTTTTTTTAGAAGTATAGCTTGGTGTACTAAAATTACTGGATACTTATTAATATATTTAATATCTAAAGAGCTATCTGGTACCTATTTTTGACAAGGTGAGTTCTGTATTTTTGAGTTGATGTACCTCATTTTTCTATAACACCAAAAATCAAATTTTCGTGACACAACACAATATTTTTCTTTTCAAAACATCAACTTCGTATTGGTGATGATTTAACAAGTGTCAGTTTCGAGTACCTTCTCCTTGAATATTCAAATTTCTCGATGCACACACTTGGCTTGACCTCGGTTATTTGTCTACCTTATTTGCTCTCTTTTTTCGTCCCGCTCGCACATATAAAAATCATAACTTTTTCTTCTTCTTATAGGTAACATGACCATCAAGTTAACAATTTTTCTACTTCTACCTTTATTCGGTTTTTTGGAATGTGCCAAGAAGCCGCAAATCAATACAAGTTATGGGCCAATTGTTGGGTTTGAGCACAAATCCAGTGAGACCGGAAATGCTTATGATGTATTCTTGGGTATTAGATATGCCAACCCACCCGATCATATCTATCGATTCCAGGTATCGATTTATTTTTTTTAATATTTCTAGATTAAAAAAATAACTCATGTTTCAGAAACCTGAACCAGTTGAAAAGTGGCTTCATCTTCAACACGATGCCACACACTTTCGAGCATCTTGCATTCCATCATTGAGATCAGAGCTTGAGGAGCATGTCAATTATTCGGAGGATTGTCTGTTTCTTAATATTATCACTCCAAAGAACGCAGTAAGTATTAAAAAAAACTATTCAAAAACAAAAATGAAATCCACGTTTCAAAATAAAAAAGGGACTATCCTATAATAGTATAGGGGTCCCAGATAAATATAAGGGTCCCAGAATAATATAAGGGTCCCAGAATAATATAGGGGTCCCAGAAGAATATAAGGGTCCCAGAATAATATAGGGGTCCCATAATAATATAAGGGTCCCAGAATAATATAGGGGTCCCAGAATAATATAAGGGTCCCAGAATAATATAAGGGTCCCATAATAACATAAGGGTCCCATAATAATATAAGGGTCCCAGAACAATATAGGGGTCCCAGAATAATATAGGGGTCCCAGAACAATATAGGGGTCCCAAATTAATATAAGGGTCCCAGAATAATATAAGGGTCCCAGAACAATATAGGTGTCCCAGAATAATATAGGGGTCCCAGAACAATATAGGGGTCCCAAATTAATATAAGGGTCCCAGAATAATATAAGGGTCCCAGAACAATATAGGGGTCCCAAATTAATATATGAAAAATATCGTCTTTCAAAATTATGATTTTTTGAATAAATAATCTAAAAGAAAAAATATTATTTTTCAAAAAAAACCAGTTTTTAAATTATAAACTAGAAAGAAATTGACTTGTCAAAATTATAAATTCAAAAAAAAATCACGCTTAATAATTATGATTCAAAATATCCTTGTTTCAAACTTCAAAATTATAATTTCAAAAAATTCAAATTTCAAAATTATAGCTTCAAAAATAAGATCACGTTGCAAATATTATGACTTTCAAAAAAAAATTCACGTTTCAAAGAAAAACGATTAAAAATTATGATTTAACAAAAATCCCATTTCAAAATTACTGTTTAAAAAAAAAAAAGTCCACATTTCAAAATTCAAAATTTTAACTTTCAAAAACAAATTTCACGTTTCAAAACTATGATCTTGAAAAAAAAAAATTCACGCGTCAAAAATATTATTCAGAAAAAAAAATACCCTGTCAAAGTAGGGTTGTTAAAATACGACATTTTTGTGCCCATTTGTCCGTTCACCCGTTTACACGGTCATCCTGTACCCGTTTACCCGTTTACCCGTTTACCCGTTTTCCCGTCGTCCGTTTGAGACAAATGAACAAGTAACAAGGCTGAAATAAATGGGTAAACGGGTAAACGGGCACGGGCGAACCGTTTGCCCAATTTTAGTCATTATTATGCTTATATATTCCAATCATCTTTCCATTCAGGCTGACAAAAAACTACCCGTCCTCGTCTACATCCATGGTGGTGGTTTCCAATTCGGTGACTCGTCCGACATTGGCTACGAAAAAGCTGCCGATCACTTTGTTTCCCAAGACATCATCTTCGTCTCCATTCAATATCGCCTTGGTCCTCTTGGCTTCTTCACCACCGGTGACTCACAAATCTCCGGCAATATGGGGTTATGGGATCAGACTATGGCTTTGCAATTCTTGCATGAGGTTCTGCCAAACTTTGGAGGAGATATTGATCGCATAACTTTGTCTGGTCATTCTGCTGGTGCGGCTAGTGTTTCAGCACTTCTCTACTCACCACACTCTGATCGTAAGCTTCGTGAGCATCATATAAAAACTAGCGTTTTTCTTCTAGATCTCTTCGCGCAAGCAATCCAACTCTCCGGCTCAATCTTTGCTGAAAATAACCTCAACGAGAATGTCATTGAAGATAGTCGCGCACTTGCCAAAGCCGCTGGGTGTGCGCAAGAAGACACCAAAGCCTTGCGTGAATGTATGGAAGAGCGTACTATGGAGCAACTTTTAGATGCGATGGAGAAAATTGGAGAGCTTCTCCCAGGTCCAAGGAATAAGAAATTCCACCCATTCTTTGACAAGGACTTCTTGCCCTATGATGTAAGTTTCGAGGTGATGTATGTATCTAGAGCATCCACTTTATAATTTTGTAGATCGAAAAAATGTCTAGAAAGGCCCCTAAAAAGCCAACCATGCAAGGTGTATTGTCATTGGAATCTGGTGGAAGTGTCCTATACCCTGTAAAACTTGCCAAACTTCTTGGAGTCCCTAAAGAATCATGGGCCACATTTGGCAAGGATAACCTAGTCGATTTCATTCGCGACAAAATTGCGGGTGATCGCGAATTCGGATCAGTCGCCTCTAAATTCGCGGAGAGTCTAAACACCTTCTACTTGAATGGACCATTCGCTGGGAATTCTAGTTTTTATCTCAATGCTTATGCATTACTTCTCAGCGATCTTCAATATAACATCCCAACACTTCACGAAGTCGAGATGAAGGTCAAGAATGGTTGGCCAACGTGGTTCTATGTTAGCGACTATGACAGTGAGACTACACGCGATCCAACTCACCCAATTAAAGGGCCTTTCCACGCATCAGAGCTTCGATTTTTGTTCAATTTCTTTGGCCAAGAAAATATTCCATTCAATGAGGATGATAAGAAGTTCCAAAAACATTTTATCGAGGCGATCAATAGTTTTGTAAAAACTGGAAAGCCTGGAACTGAGTGGAAACCAGCTCAAAAGTCGAAACCATTCCAGAATTTGTTGTTGAACGCAAATTCAAAGGTGAGTTTCATAAGCTTTGACATAAATTGAAATACTATATGACTGTATCAGGGTGCATTTTATAGTATATTACAATGCTCTAATTGATCTAGTTGAGCTGCTGTGAATCATGGGACCCTTGAGTGGGACCCTTGAACACATAAGCACTTTTGAGATGTATCTGTGAAACAGATAACTGTATCAGTCTGGTATCAATGTTATAGTATATATACACTATCAGATGAATGTCCTGATTATGTACAATGATTTTCAAACGGATATTTTTTTTTGCCTAGAGAGCTATACATTATGGGCACTTTTGATGTGAACTGAGAAGTCTAGTATCATTTTATAGTAGATACATGATCAGATAAATGACCAAAGTGCATAAATTGGGACCCCTGGAACTACTGGGACAGCAGGTGGTTACTAAAACTGACCTCCTAAGTCGGATCGGAAATAGATGTCTTTGAAACGGACCAGATAACTCATAAAATTCCTAAAAGTAACCTTGCTCTATTTTTTCAAGATTTGACCTAAATGTCAGATGACTGGGTGGGTCTATTATCAATTTTATGGTATATACATGACTAGATACATGTCCTACGTGTGTACAATGATTTACAACACTTTAACTGACCTGCTTGAGAAGCTGTACATCATGGAACCCCTAATTTGAATAGTATACGGTCCCATTGGTCTAGTATCAATTTTATAGTATATAATTAATCAGATAAATTACCAAGGCGCCTAAAATTGGGACCCCTGGAAGCACTGGGACAGCAGGTAGTTCCTAGTTTAATTCCGGAAAAGAACATCGCCTCGTTTTGAACCAATTTTACGTTTCTCAGTAGTGAAACACCTTCTGGAACTTTCGGGTCCAATTCAGGAAAACTCAAAAAAAAAATAGGGTCAGCTCCGTTCCAGGATTTGCCTATTTTTCTATTTCCAGATGCAAGACTCTTACCGCGCCGACGCCTACAGTCTCTGGCAAAACGACATCGCCAAGCTCATCCCAACCGACTTGCTCAAAAAACGCCTGCCCGCCTCCAAAGCCACCTTCCGTCACACCGAATTGTGACTAGTTAAAAAACTGCAACAACAACTCGCTCGTCCCTACCGTCCACCCTATCAATACTACCACGATATCATTACTGTCGACCGTAATCTCATCTACCGTATACATTGATTGTTTTTTTTTGTTAGTGTTGTCCTATTCTCCCCCTCCCCACCTACGGTTATTTATTATCACTTGTTATCTCGCAGGTTTTTGTGTAACAAAAAATATCATTTTGTGAAAAATATACTTTTTTTAAAGAAAAGAAAGATCATGATAGTATCGATTATTTTTGTCCTGATTTTGGCAAACTTGCCAACCTCTGAAAATTGTAGCTGCAAAATATTTAAAGATGACAAAGAGGGATATTGCGCATCGCCTTGGAGTAAGTTAACTAAGGGGTGACTAGAGTTATCCGTGTTTCTTGCAGTCTCAAAAGTGGAAGTGGTGTCCAAAGAGACTGACGCATTAGGTCTCCTCATGGTCTATAAAATTTCGCACCTTAAAATCATCAAAAATCCGGAGCACCTTGCTCTTCCGGAAATCCTGACCACATCGACGCAAGACTCGGCATGCGGTCAGACCGGCTTCAAAGTTGGCAAGAATTATATTTTCGCAGGTAGGTAAACAAATCGAAGATCTCAACAAAAAAAGAAGAGAATTCCAGGTTTTGAGGCGACTAATAGTTCCTTGTTCATCACCACTTGTGACTGGCGTGTTCCTTTGAAGTATATCAATGATACATCGTTGGAGCTCCTTCCGGATTATTCGAAATTTGTGAAAAGTGTGGGGAAGTGTTGATTTTATACAGTTTTTTTTTGTTTGAGATACTTACATACATGAAAAATTATCAAATTAAAGCGACTTTTTTGGAATGTAGAAAACGATGGGTCTTGTTTGAATCATGTTACTTCTAGAGCATTGCGCGGCGTTGATGAATGTCTGAAAATGAGTTGATAGTACTGTGGGTAGATCAGATTGTTTACCGTGTCGTTGTTGGATAGAACACCGTGTCGTTCGTGGACGTGACCGAAGATGTGGAAGGCGGGTTTGATGCGTTCGACGGTGTAGAGAAGGTCTTTGCAACCCCAGCGTTCGTCACCGAATTGATCGAGGTAGCCTGAGAGAAAAACATATACTGTGTCTAGGCGTGACTTCTTGACAGTAAAATGTGTGTCTAGGCAAGGCTGCTTGACAACAATATGATAGGGCTAGGCGTAGATGCTTGATAACAAGAGGATATGTATTTAGGCGTGGCTGCTTGACAGCAATAAGATGGGTGCAGGCGTGGTTGCTTGACAGTAAATATTTTGTTTAGGCAAGGCTGCTTGACAACAATATGATAGGGCTAGGCGTAGATGCTTGATAACAAGAGGATATGTATTTAGGCGTGGCTGCTTGACAGCAATAAGATGGGTGCAGGCGTGGTTGCTTGACAGTAAATATTTTGTCTAGGCGTGGCTGCTTGACAACGATATGATGGGTCTAGGTGTGGATACTTGATAACAAGGATATGTGTCTAGGCGTCGATGTTTGATAGAAAAATGAATGTGTGTCTAGGCATGGCTTCTTGACAGAAAAATGAGTGCCTAGGCGTGGCTGCTTGACAGCAATAAGATGGGTCTAGGCGTGGTTGCTTGACAGTAAATATTTTGTCTAGGCAAGGCTGCTTGACAACAATATGATGGGTCTAGGCGTGAATGCTTGATAACAAGGATATGTGTCTAGGCGTGGCTACTTGACAACAATATGATATGTCTATGCGTTTCTTCTTGACAAAGAAAGATGTGTGTCTAGAAGTGGCTGCTTGACAACAACAAAAAATTGTGTCTAGGCGAAGCTGCTTAACAACAAAAAAATTGTGTCTAGGCGTGACTACTCAACAATCATAACATGTGTTCAGGCGTCTCTGCTTGACAAAGAAAGATGTGTGTCTAGGCGTGGCTGCTTAACAACAGAAAATGAGTGTCTAGAAGTGGCTGCTTGACGAAAAATGTATCTCTAGGCGTGGCTGCTTAAGAGCAGATCTAGACTCACCAAGTGGGGGTGTATGTGTTATCAGAACATCGGTATCATTCGGCACGGCCTTCCAACAATTTGGCATTTCCGATGCGCGATCCCTGTAGAACGGGAAGCCGTATAATGGATGATATGATGATCCAAAGAAGTTCACACCATCAATCTAAATTTATATTTTTTATTCATATTATTTTGAAGATAATCCAAACTCACCGTCACTGCCTTATCCTGCAAATACGTGACATTGGACAAAAGCTCATATCCATTATCCGTCCCTTGCCCTTGATCATTAGCATTTCTGCAATTCATACATAAACCTTACGATCAAGTTGTCTAAAAAAAAGGATGTACTGTACCTCTGCGATTTGTTCTCATTCTTATCAAATCCTAATTCATGATTACCAGCGACTACGAGTTTATACTTATGGGGGAATGCCGCCATCTCATCGTTGAATCGAATGAGTTCTTCGCGTTTTCCAGAATTTGTAAAGTCGCCGGCGTGAATCAGCACATCACCATCAGGCACCTGGAAAAGAGAGGAGGTCCTACGTGTCCAAATCAACGTCTCGTTTTCCACGTGGTGAAAAAATTGACTCACCGTAACTTTTCCCAATTGTTCATGTGTGTCAGAGATGCAAACAACTTTAAGGTATGGGACCGAAGGTGGAGAATTGATCTCTCTGAAAACACCACATCAACATTATCCTCTCTTGCCCATCTCCCTAAAAAACTCACCCCTTCTCATTTTTCTCGATCACATTCTGAATCCTCGTGTCCTTCAAACTATCCCACAATTCATTTTCAGCGTACGGATCGATTCGCTTCTTCGACGCCTCCATACACTGTGATAACCACCTGGAATTGAATTTTTATTTTATTTTGATTCGAAAAAATGAAACTTCCTTATCAAACGCGAGAAAAAACGCGTGGAGAAGTTTTTTTCATGAGCGTTTTTTAGGAGAAAAGAGAGAAAGAAACGTTTTTTTGATCGTAATATCGATTTGTGAATAAAAATAATGCATAATTTGTTTGTAAAAATTTGAACATTCTCAAAAATAGTCCAAGAGAAGTACACTATGATGGCCGACTGGGTAGCTTGGGTGTCTTCTGAGCAAACGTCTCAGGTTCGGTTCCCCCATGGGTCGAATTTTTTTTTATAATTTAGAACAATAGTACTAAAATAGGACCTACTTCCTGAGCTATTTATTGATTATTTTGGGACTTTTAGGGTTCTATTCTAGGATAGAAGTTCCATTAGGAGGAATCCTGGAACCTCCAGTTCACTCACCCAATAACAAGAATCAAATTTTTCATTCAATAGCTGACGAATATTTTTGTGTTCTATTCTTCTCAAAATTGATTTTCAATTAAATTATAATTTGTTTGAGAAAAATCAAGAAGAAATGTGAAATCTTCACTCACCCAACGCCAAAAACCACACAAAACCGAAAAATCTTCATAGCTGAAGAGTTCTTCGCTGTCTTCTTCTCCTTCTCCTCAAAAATGGGAATAAAAAGAGAGGGTGTACTTGGTTTTTTTTTTTTGCTTTCTTGCTTCGTCTTTTCTCTTTTATATCAAAAAGAATTCTCAAGAGGGCTCATGAAACAAGAGGAAGAATCGTCTGACACATCAACAACATGTGATTTTCAGACAAAGAACGCCCCAAGTTTTATGAGAAGTGGAGTTTTTTATTGGGGTTTCAGAGTTGTTAATTAGAAAGAAAAATGGGTGTGGCACTAACAATGAGCAATAAAGACGAAAAATGTGGGTCTCGGCGTGGCTGCTTGACAGAAAAAATATGTGTCAAGGCGTGGCTGCTTGATAGAGAAGAATTTGTCTAGGCATGGTTGCTTGACAACAAAAATATGCCTAGGTGTGGCTGCTTGATAGAAAAGAATGTGTCTAGGTAGGGCTGCTTGAATACAAAACCATGTGCTTAAGCTTGGTTGTTTAAAACAAAAATATGTGTCAAGGCGTGGTTGCTTGACAGAAAAAATACGTGTTCCGGAGTGGCTGCTTGACAGAGAAAAATATGTGTCAAGGCATAGCTGCTTGACAGATAAAATATTTGTCTAGGCGTGGCTGCTTGACAGAGATCATATTGGTCTAGGCATGACTTCTAGACCGAAAAACTTGTGTCTAGGCGTGGCTACTTGGCAGAATAATATGTGTCTTGGCATAGCTGCTTGACAGATAAAATATTTGTCTAGGCGTGGCTGCTTGACAGAGATCATATTTGTCTAGGCATGACTTCTAGACCGAAAAATTTGTGTCTAGGCGTGGCTACTTGGCAGAATAATATGTGTCTAGGCATAGCTGCTTGACAGAGAAATATACGTCTAGGAGTGGCTGCTTGACAGAGAAAAATATGTGTCAAGGCATAGCTGTTGACAGATAAAATATTTGTCTAGGCGTGGCTGCTTGACAGAAAAATATGTGTCTAGGCATAGCTGCTTGACAGAGATCATATTTGTCTAGGCATGACTTCTAGACCGAAAAATTTGTGTCTAGGCGTGGCTACTTGGCAGAATAATATGTGTCTAGGCATAGCTGCTTGACAGAGAAATATACGTCTAGGAGTGGCTGCTTGACAGAGAAAAATATGTGTCAAGGCATAGCTGTTGACAGATAAAATATTTGTCTAGGCGTGGCTGCTTGACAGAAAAATATGTGTCTAGGCATAGCTGCTTGACAGAGAAATATACGTCTAGGAGTGGCTGCTTGGCAGAATAATATATTTCAAGGCGTGGTGCTTGACAGAAATTATTTTTTGAAAATGTCTCATTTTTATCGAAGACCTAACTACATCGTAGTTCTTTCATACACAACTCAAGTCTAAAATAAACTTTCTAGAACTTTCTAAACAGAAAACACCTGGTGTTTACCACAAAATCCATATCACATACATATGTACTTTGAAACTTTGATTTCTATTTTTAAAAAAAACTTACACAGAGTACATATCCTCTCCAAAACGTCACAAGATTAGATTAGTAAGTAAAAAAAGGAAGAAGAAGAAGAAGAAGAAGAAGGAGGCAGAAAGTGTGTGATAACAAATGTGAGAGAGCCTCCATGCTAACCTATTCAACCATCTAATTATCACCGCTTCTTCTCCTTCTTTTCTAGATGCCTATTTTCAATTGATTGGATTAGGAAATATATATATATAAGTTGTACTAACATGTCTACTCAAGGAGAGAGAGCATAGTTTTTGGTGATTATAGAGAAGAATTTTGGGTATTTGGGTACCAAATTTGGGCAAACGGGTACCCAGATACCCGTTTTCAAAAAAATTGCCTTAAAAAAAACAAGGATTGCCCTAAAACGGGTGTCAAAACAAAAAGTGCAAGTAAGAGTGGTCAAAGTTGAAATTTCCAACTTTGTCTATAAAGTTTGAAATTTTGAGAAATGTAAAAATAGAAAACCCGATCTTGAAAAATACGGTCATTTTTGAGTCGGGTCTCTTGAATCGGGTTAGGCCTGATTTTTTATGGGACTAGACTTGAATTATAGATCTTGTAGGGCTAAATTTGATCCGGTCCGGTAGGTGATATTGAATTCCGAATCAAACTGGACCTGATTTTTATGCGGACCGGTACATATTGATTTCAGAACCTGAGTGGCCAGATTTTTATGCGGTCCAGTACAAAATTATAGTTTCTGAACCGCACTGGGCCCAGTTTTCATCCGGTCAAGTCCAAAATTATAGTTTTTGAATCGGCTGGGCCTAACTTCATTCCAAACCGCCTCTTAATAATAGTTATTGAGTCAGACCGAGCCTAATTTTTATCCGATCCGGTATTAAATGATAGTATCTGAATCGGACTCAGGCAGATTTTAATGCGGTCCGGTCCAAAATGATAGTTTCTGACTCGTACTGGGCATAATTTCACTCCAGACCGCCCCTTAATAATAGTTAGTGAGTCAGACTGAGCCTAATTCTCATCCGATCCGGTCCAAAATAATAGTATCTGAATAAGACTGGACCCAATTTATATCCGGACCAACCCGTAATGATCATTTCTGAATCGGACTATGCCTGATTTTTATCTGAACCGGACCGTACTGATATTTTCTGGATCAGACCTTGCCTAAGAAAAATTTAGTTAAACAGTTCCAGAAAATAATTTCTCCTGAGTTAGCTCTGAAAATTTTTCAGAGTCACGAACAAGAAATTTTAAAAATCAGGCTAGGCCTCGAAATTTGTGGATAATTATGACCTATTTTAGGACCTCCCCTATGAAAACTATTTTCATGACTAGGCCCAATTCTTGGTACTAAAGCAAAATTTTGAAAAAAAAAGTCAAAGTTTTATTCAAATTTGAAAGTTTGAGATATTTCAAGCTATACATATGTATTTATTTTTCAAAAATCCGTAATAAAAGTCAAACAACTTTTTTTCCAGGAAAACCAAAAGCAAAAAAAAATAGATTTTTCAACGCGAGAGACTACGAGACGAAGCGTGTTAGAGAAAAAGCGGACGAGCAAAAAAAAATGGAAAATTTCCTCTTTTCGCGCGTCGAGCGAAAAACAGGAAATTTGCCGTCTCTTTCAATATGAGCATCTCTCTTTTGCTAAAAAAAAAACACAACAAAATGAAGAATTTCTAGATGAGAATCTCTGAAAAACGAGGCAAAAAAAAGTGAAAATAAAATATCGACAAGAGTTGAATAACCTCTCTATCTCATCATGGCAAAAAAACGAAGAAGTCCAGCGAAAAAAAGCGGAAAATTTTTTTTATGTGCCTAGCATTTCTCAGCTTATAGACCAGGAAAAAAATGTACAATTTGTGGGAAAATAATAATCATAATAATAAGAATAATTAATGTTTTCAGACAATTTCAGTCGAGTCCTCTTCTTCGAGTTTGACCGGAACAGATGGTTGTCTGAGGATTGTTGGGCGAATAGAGTGGATTGTTGATTGCACTGTGGACTGAAAAAAAGAACATTTCTTCAATGGTACTATGGAGAGCACTGAATATCGATTTTAGTGTAGTTTCGGTTTCCCACTTGATGAAATGAAGCTTCCCGGAATGATGAAACTATGAAATGTGGTAGTTTTACACGTAAAACTCGAATTTAATATTGAAAATCTACTGGAATTTCATTTTCAGACCATTTTCAGGCGTGTTACCGATTTTTGAAGCAACAAAAATTCTCCAAGAGATGCCGACTGGTTAGCTTGTGTGCCTTATAATCAAATGGCAACGTGGAGTCTCCGTTTGTACTTCTCTTGGACAATTTTCTCAAGTTTATGTGCATTTATTTTAATTTATGTTTGTTTTCAAAGGTAAATGTTACCTATAAAGGCATTTTTCACATCTCTACAAGGGCCGAGAAAAATCGTGGACTAGGTGCCGACAGAGCTCGTCCGCTAGTTTTTTCACTGTTTTTTGCATGAACATATTTTTTTGAACTTTAGGAACTATATTTTAACACAAATTTAAATTTTTATAACAAAGCTCAAGATTATTTCATCAGTTTTACTTATAACTCATCGTATGGCTCATAAGAAAATGATTTTTAACGTTTAAAAAAAAAAGTTTGTGTTGAATTTTTCAAAAAATCCAACTTTTTCTGAAAAAATAAATTCTTTTTCAGTCAGCTGGATCTGTATTTTTCAACCAATTTGACTGAAATTCTCACAAACTAGACTGTGGTTTTGAAAAGGAGCCTCACCTGCTCATCAGCTTCTGGAACCACGCTCAACTTCTTATCACTCGATCTTCTCGTTGACAATGGTTGCGGCATTTTTTCAGCGGAGACGACGTTTTTCAAAAATTCCTGAAATTCAAAACTTGTATATTGAAAAACAACCCCGAAATTGTGTGACTTACGTGACTAATATTGGCTTCTTCACATCTGGCGATCAATTCCTTCGAATCAGTCGATGTGCTGAATTTTTCTTTTCTGGAAAGAGACATGAATTTGTGGGGAAGGGAACTGTCTAAGGATATAGTTAATACCTTCCAGAAAGAATATTGACCATTGCATCTGGACAAACGGCCATTGAAAGAAGCCAGGCGAAGAACATCAGGCAGCACACTATAACAATGACAATGATAGCCAAAAGTTCATTCATTTTTATGTCTCTGGAAAATGTTGACTGTTTTTGTTGTTATTGTTTTCAACAAAAAAACGTGTGAGAGTGAAGGAAAAAAACATGTTATGACAAAGAAAAAATGAACTCTGAGAAAATAATACAGATTCGAGTAAATTTAGAAGACATTTATGGAGTTCGACCTCATGATTTGTAAATCAAAGTAATAGAAATAGAAAACTGGAATGGACAATGAAAAAACTTTGATCCTTCATAACTTTTTTCACAAAAATATACCGTGGATGAAAAATATATCATGATGATCAGCAGGTCAAACTCTATATATTATCAACAAAAAAAAAAAATTTAAATTTGCTTTTTAGTGAAACTTCTCTTCTAGGTTTTATATACAGAAGATTTTTTTAAGATGAAATCAATTATAAACATTTTTCTTAAAAGAAAGAGCACATTCGGTATAGTAAAACCTCCAAGAGAAGTTTCAACAAAAAATATAAAATAAGAGAAAAAAAAAGTTTTATTACCGAATGTTCTATTTTTTAAGATAAACTAAACTATAGTTTATATATACCAAATTTTAAGAGTTACTTCTCCTTTGAGGAAACAAAAAACTGCGACACAAAAAAGTTTATTTAAAATGTTCAATTCTTTCTTTCATATACCAAAAAATATCACTCTTTGATAAGAAAAAAAACGTTCAAAAACGGAAAGCACTGAGCATTAGTCGAAAAGGCGCCTATTTATATTACGAAAAAAATAACAAAGTGCGATTTGAAAAGAAAAATCCCTCTCGACAATGAGTCAGGTGGGCATAGACTTTGAACGGATGATTTAGTATAGTTGTTTAGGGTTCATGGATCATTGGGAGAAGTGCATTAAAAGTCTACGGTCAATGATATTGATAATTGAAACACTTTGAAAACGAATTTAACTTTTTTGAAAAAAAAAACCTGATTTAATATAGAAGTAGAGTAATTTTCTTAATCTTTCTAAAATTCTAGAATCATTTCCAGACCCAACGTACCTTTTGAAACACCCAAAAAGGCCTACTCATCAACGAAAAAAATATAAGCAAAATCGATTTTAGCCTCTCTCCCTTCTCTCACTCTCTGCGTCTCTCTCATGGGAAGAAAATAAACATTTTTCTCCCAAATAATCTTCCATTTGCAAAGAACCTGACAATTTATTTTGAGAATCAAGAAAAAACATAAAAACCGGTAAAAATAGTAAAACTTGGGTTGGGGGAGGAGGCGAAATATTTACAAGATGACAAAATAATAACAAAAAAAAACGAGGGAATAATGATAAAAATTCTAGGGGTGAAAAATATATATTATTTTCTGGTCACCAATGTTTCGCGTCTGGAAAAAACGTTATCATATAAAAATAATGGGAAAATGTTTGAGAGTTCATATTTTTCGGATGTGTTCTTTGCTCCCAAAAATCATCAGATATTCGATTTTACAAAAACTTTTCAAATATTAGGTGTTTAAATTTTTTATACACAACTTACCCATCAGGAAAGCGTTTTCTCAAATGGCTCAATCCAGTCTCATCTTTGCCAAGACAATAGATATAATCAGGTCGACATCCCAATGTCAACTTGTTAACTAGTCGCTCATCGTGAGTGATCACAACCATTTGCATTTGTCGCCCACGTCGCTTTCCATTTTGATCGTAACCTTCACGACAGGCGATCAATTCGTTCAAAATTTCAGCCATACCCTCGACCTGGAAGTGGGAACTTGAGGTTTTTGATTTATTAGGGAAAATATTACCTTGGAATCATCGAGATTTGTGGTTGGCTCATCTAATGCAATCATCGAACATAATCCACCAAAAACTTCAGCCAGAGCAAGTCGAATAATCAGCGAAGCAAGCATCTGAAAATTTCGAATTCTATTATTTTCTATAAAAAACACCAACCTTCTGGCCAGCACTACATCTTCCCCTCATTTCCGTTTCCAATCCACCTTCGGTGACCATCACCACCATATAATCGTAGGCTCTGGATTTTGAAGATGTACCGTCAGCGGAGTTGGATCGAATTCTGATTGTTTCAATGTCGGTGGAATTGTAGACTTTTCGCCATAGTTCATCGACAATTTCGTTGACCGCAGACATTTTTTCGGCATGGAATTTGATGAGAGACTTGTCGAGGCAATTCATATATTTGACGAGGTCCTGGAAGTAGATAAAAGTGTTTTCAAGTTCATATTTAGAGGCCAACACAGAAAATAATTTATTCTATAAACAGGTGCGCAATTTTGATATATAGTGAAAATCAACGAGCCAGAGGCGTGTGCTCCTCTTTTAAATTTAGTGTTTTTAATCAGAAAATCAAGTAAAATATGGTTTTTTATTGATTTCATTGTTCCGCGGAGAAGATCGAAAAAAAACTAACCGAAATTGTCTCTTTGACCAATGCAACATCCAACACAACATTCCGATAATTATCAGCCGCATTTCGAATATCCATAGTATCCAGTTTCGCGATCGCCTGTTTCAGGGTCACCTCATTCTCCTCCAAATACGCCGTCAATCGCACCTCATTCTGACAAACACGTTGGAATTCTGCAGTGATTCTCTTCAGATCTTCTCTCATTTTCTCAGAACTCTTCCGATCGGCTCCCAATTTTTTGAGAGTCTCAATTTCTTGTTCAAGCTCTTTCATCTTTTTCTCAATTTTCATTCGAGAGTGCTGATCTTCAAGAGTTCGTCGTTTCGAATTCTAAAAAAAAGATTTATTTTTTGAAATAGTTTTCAAAACCTTACATTTCCATTGAGATTATTCATGTCCATCTCCAACGTCATCTTCCGTTTCTGTTGAAGTTCCAAATCACCTCCTATTTTCGAAATTTCAGACGTTTTCACTTCCAATTCATTTTGACATTGTGTTGTTCGTTCGAGTTTCGCGAAAAGATCTTGGAACTTTGTCTTTTTCGTCTTCAAGTCTAGAAAATCACCATTTTTGAAAAGATAATCGTTTACTATAGAAACTCTTACCATTGATAGCTTTGATATGCTTGGTTTCAGCTTGTCGTCTCTCCTCGTTTCTCTGATCCCGTTCCAAACAAATATTCTCATAATGTCGTTTGACAGAAGGTAATTCTCTTTTCAAACGATCATATTTGTCTTCACAAGTTTGAAGCTCGGCTTGTTTGATGCTCAGCTGAAATCGGATATCGATCATTAAAAATTGAATAAAAACATCGTTCCTCACCTGATCTCTAAAATGTGCAGTTTGTGTCGCCGTTTCGCCCAGCGATACTCGCTCCTCACGAATCTTATTCAACTCGCTTTGTAGTGTATTTCGCCGATTGGCAGAGTTTTGCAAACGATCTCCTTCTTGCACAAGTTTACGACACAACTCTCCTTTTTGTTCACATTTCGCTTTCAATTCCAAATAACTTTCATCACCACTTTCCGACTTGAGATCAACGTCGAGTTTGCGAACTTCTTTTTCGAGTGATTGAATTTGATAAAAGAGACTGTCCATGAGCCCGACATCGTTCTAAAATTGAGAAACAATATTATCAAGGCAGATTTTAAAGAAAAATGAATACCTGTATAGCACTTATATACTTGTAATTCTGACTGAATTCCTCTTTTCCTTCCTTGGTCAGCTTGATAGTACTTTCATGCTCTTTCAGCTCTTTTTCATACTTTCTCAAAATCCTCTGCTTTTCCACTTGTTCACTTTTCAGCTTACTAAGCTCGTTTGCATTAACCTCTGCGGTTGCCAATTTCTGCTCTTCTTCCTCAGCCAAAACAACGTGCTTCTCTAAATCTTCGCGATCATTCGGAAAGTTTGTGGAGACATCATGAAGTTTTTGTGAGAACGAAGTGGCTGCGGATTTTGAGCTAAATTTACGATCGCAAAGAGGGCAACAGGAGTTGGCGTTGGTTTCTTCAATCCAAGTGTCATAGAGGACCTAAAAATGTAGTATTTTGCGAGGAAAACTTCTCTAAATATCTAGAAACTCACAATTTTCGCGTCAATCGGTGCCAATTCCTTTCTCAGCAATTTCAACTTCTTCCTAACATCCAATAATCTCTCAGCAACCTCATTTGGTGAACATCCACAACTCTCCAATATTTGCTCTTCCAATAAATCAACCTTCAATCCAATCTTCTCCTCCTCTCCTTTTGCTTGCTGTATTATGGTAGTACATCGATTCGCCGCCAACTGAGCCGTCTTCAATCGTTCCTCAACATTCGTCAATCCCTCTCGAATCTCATTCGCAGTCTCCTGAACAGTTTCAGTCCATGGAGCTTTCGGTCTTTCAGCTTCGCCATAAAGAGCTTCCCAATTAGCTTCGTGCTTTTTGTCAAATCTTATGAATTTTGCTCTCACAGCTTCTAATTCTTCGCTCTTTTTCTTCATCTCCTTTTCGGTGTCGGCGAATTTTTCAGCCTCTGCACATTTCTTTGTCAAGATGTCGAGCTCTTTCTGTGTTTCTTTTCTACGGCGGACTAAATCGTTCAGCGAATTTTCATCAAATTCTGGAAGTTCTTTGAGCTGTTCTTCGATCCGATCTTTTTGCTTGGTCAACTTCTCGATTCTGAAAAAAAATTAAGCTACACGCAATTTTTTTAAATAAAAATCTAACCTGTTAGATGACCCATCAATAGAATTTAATTTCTGCCCAATTTTCACAATCTCTTCTTCAATCTTCTTTCCCTCTTTCTCACAACTTTTGATCTCCATCTCAGTTTTCGTCACCTGTTTCTGAGCCTCATCAACATTCTTCTGAATCTCATCAATATCATCAGCTCCACCTCTCACACTATCCTCCATTTTCTCTGATTTCTCCATAATTTTCTCCTCCAATTCTTCTAAGAAACTTGTCGGATCATTCGCTTCGATGTCTAGTTCAAACTTCAACGATTGCTCCAAATCTCGCAATTCTTTCAGGATTTGTTCTCGATGCATCACGCTAGCGTTCAATGTTGCAATCTCGTGTTCCAAGCCTCTTTTGATTCTTGACAAGTTCTCGATTTCTCTCGATACTTGTTTAGTCTTTTCAGTGATCGAGAATCGTTCATTTTCAAAACTTGAATTAGCTGAGTTCAACTCTTGAATTTCTGCCAACAACTGTTGCTCAGTTCCAGGATATGGTTCGACGCGCAGGATTTTGATTTGATCAGCTAAATTCCGGAGATCGATCTCTTTTCTTTCTGAAAAATATTTAAAAAAAAATAATATCAACTTTTTGAGGAACTGTTTCTTTTACTATGCTTGGTTATAAATAAGGGTTTTCAAAAAAATAATTTTATTTTAACGCCATTTCTTGTATCATTTTACGAAAAACGTTTTCCATATGACTTATCAAATGAATAGCAGACACTATGTACTCAAAAGCACTGATAAGCAATGAGCAAACCACAGAACGGTGATGTTTCACACATCTGAAGAACTTATCAGGATTTAAATAACAGGCGATTCAACAGAACACAAACATCATTGATGTTTTTTGATAGTATATAAAGATATGAGCAGGTTACGTTTCTCAGCATTTCAAAATGTTCCGTCTTACTATTTTTTTGACCTTGGTTGCATCATGTGCTGGCTATAGTCAACTTGATTGTCCAGATCTGTATGATGTATTCATCTATGATCTTTGCTATCGAGTTTACACAATTCCTTCCAATTTCACTGAAGCTAAAGAGACTTGCAACAAATACGGTTGCCAATTGGCAATCCTTCATAATGGTTGGCAAGATAGTTACTTAACTGGTAGGTAAATTTTGCTTTATTCACAGGAAAAGTTTAATTTTTAGCCACGGTCAACACTCAAGCTGGAATCAACAATGGCGCTTACTGGATCGGACTTGAACGAGCCTCTAACGCTTCTCATTTCTATTGGGATGACGGAAGTAAGATGTGGTGGAACCTTTGGAACCTTGGCTATCCAAATCAGTACAATCAAGTCGGTGTTAGTACATTCAACGGTCGTTGGATGACATTGGATGAATCGGAGAAGCACGTTTTCGTTTGCAGTTATGATCCAAAGACGCAGAAGACAACAACTGCGACTGGAAAATTGACTACCGCAGATGGAAAAATAATTGCAGCGAAAGTCACAACGACTGAAACAGCACCAACTACTGAGGACGGAACAACAGCCGATGGAACCACAACTGTTGAGGAAGTCATTACTACCACTGAAGAGGTTGTTACCACAAGAAACATCTACTCACCATCAAGAAGAGTTCCAAAGAAAACAACTGAACATCATCGAAGAAAACACCATCCAACTGCGCGTCCGTTTCATAATTTTAAAATTTTATGAGTTTTTATTTTATTTTGAATGAACAGATTTCGGGTTGCGTGGTGAACCGAGTAACACACAAAAATTTCAAAAATCAAGATTTTTTTAAAATTTGGATTTTGATTTTGAAACTCACCAACATCTCTCAAGCACTTCTCAACGTGCACCAATTTCTTTTCAATCTCCGCCTTCTCCGCCAACTGTTGATTCTTCAGTTCCGTATATTCTTTGAGTTGCGCACCTCTTTCCTCCTTCTTTTTCAAGCACTTATCTCGAATTTTACAGTTTTCAATTTTCACTTTGATCAAGTCCATACATCTCATCTCACGCTCGATGAACATTTTCAATTCAGACTCCTAAAATACCTTTAAATTTGAAATAACAGGGTTATGAAGTTATTTACATAATCTTTCTTGAGCTTTCTCATCTGTTCCTGAGCTTTGACAAACTTCGTCAATTGGAAAATCTGATCGAATTTCATTTTCAACTCTTTCGGCTCACTTAATGGCCATGTCGATTCTTCTTGATGGCAAAAAATGACGAGATTGAAAATCGCTTTTGGAACTCCCAAATGGTGCAAAATCTGAGAATAAAATTGATTTTTGTTTTAATAAAAAAGGGCAATCCTAACCGCTCTCTCGAAATCGCAAACTTTGCTAGAAATCGAGCTAGTTGTACCATCCGGATACTTGATAACAAGATTAAACTCTTCTGATTGGCACTTGAGCTTCTTGTCTTTCACACCAATCATATGCGCACTCATTCGGCGAGTCGCTGTGCAAAGTCTCTTCTTGACATCGTAAAATTCGAGAGTTACAGAGGCATCAACTCGCGATTTTTTCGCCATTGAGATACTGTGGATGAAAGTGTTCATTTTTCCTGGAGGTAAAGCTCCAGTTGTGATATAATTAAGTGCTTCGATGGTTGTCTGGAAATTTAGGAGTTTTTCAAACCATACAAGAGGTTTTTAAACATACATAAAAAGGGACGAGACCTATTGTTATGCAGAGGTTCTAATTTTTATAGATTTTTTGAGTGGAAGGGGATTTAACTTTTGAGATTTAGCTAATAAGTTAATTAGGTAGACATAAAAAAGGAGCCATGAACAAGAAAATCTGAGTTACCACAGGTTATTACTCAAAAATTGGTTTAACAAGAGTTTTCATGGCACTTTCAGTGTTCAAAGTAGTCTAGAACCCATTTTTCGGCACCATATTATTTCAAATATGACATTTTTCAGGGAAAAAAATTGGTTTTTGAGGGGAGCGGTTCCAATTTTCAGGGATTTTTCGCGTTGGAGGGGTTATAACTTCAATGAATGAAGGTTTTTGACGAAAATTATACCATCAAGCAGATTTTTAAATGCTGATCAACATCCCGTATTTAATTTCTGTCAAATTAGGAAAATTCCAGCTCCAAGAACAAACTCACAGTTTTTCCTGTTCCATTCGGCCCATTGATAAGCGTACATGGCGAAAGAAACTCAATATAATGCGCATTCCTTTCTTCGTCTCCAACACTTCGTATACCCCGAATTTTTAGCTAGAAAAGAAAAATACGTTTTCGTGTTACAGTGTTTTTCTCAACTTACCCTTACAAATTCAGCCATTTTGAGATTTCTGAAAATGCTTTTCCGTGTAGATATTTCTGAGATTTTTTATTGGAATAAATTCGGGATTTTCAACCCAAAAAATACTTAATCAATGAATAAAAGAAAATACCCATTTATTAAAAAAGAATCGAACCGTAAAATATCATATTTTGTAACCGTAAAAATGTCTAACCGGAGGATGAAAAAAGGATTAAATGTTCGACTTGGTCGACAGGCAAATAGTGGAAAATGGAGAATTTATTTTCTGGATTTTCCAGAGTTTCAATTACATATTTGTACACGTTCAAAAATTCTGTCATAATTCGAGTTCGGATTCTGTGACGTTCAGTGTTCTCCAAAATTCGATCATGGCGTTCGATGTCTTTTGAAGATTCGAGATTGTTGTGAAGGAAGTCGGCGAATTTTTCGAGACAGATTGTGATTTTATCGGCTTCCAGGCCGGGGAGTTGCGATGGCGGCGTTTCGTTGTTGCGGTATTCTTGTAGTTTTTGATAGAGTTCGAGGATTCCTGAGGTTTCGAGCATTTCAGAGAGGCTTTCGGAGACTAGAACATCTTCATTACTATCAATCATAGCGTTGATCATTTCGATTTCTTCACGAATTGATTTCTTTATCAATGTTAGACAATTGATTGTGAAGATTGAAATATCTAGAATAACCTTGAGGTTATTGCAGCCAATTGAAAAAAAATTACCTGAACACTTGACAAGTCTGGTCGCGCTCATTTGAATTGTCTGAATCAATTGTGCAATAACCATCTCAAATATTTGTTGATCATCAAAAAACTTGGTCTCAATCAACTTTTCATAATACACCAAACACGTTTGAACTTCTGGAACAGGTAAAAGTTCCGCTTTCGGGAGCGACATTTTGGACATCGATGAATTGACACTAAATCGGATACCAGCGATGGCGATTTCTCGAATTATACTAACAAGTTCAGTGAGCATTTTGGTAAGATGGCCTTCGGCAAATTTTAGACGGTAGAAACCGAGGATATTGCCAAGCTTACACATGGTTACAGCATCTTTTTCGATGGACAACAATTTTTCGACACGAATCTGGAAAACTATTTGAATATGGTGTCGTTTATTAGAAAAAATAC
The DNA here is from genome assembly GCA_900536415.3 of Caenorhabditis sp. 38 MB-2015. Taxonomy (NCBI): domain Eukaryota; kingdom Metazoa; phylum Nematoda; class Chromadorea; order Rhabditida; family Rhabditidae; genus Caenorhabditis; species Caenorhabditis quiockensis. The sequence continues at coordinate 114,237 of LR549139.1, read as the reverse complement.
CTTGAAAGGAACGCAGAGGGATTTCAAAGAAGTATCGAGAATTTCATCCGAAAAATCGGCGAACACTTCCGGATCGCATAGTGATAGTAAGGTTCGTATCAATTCTTGCTCATTTTCGATTAAATCATGAATATATGTCAGCATATCAGTCACACTTCTTATCGGATCGGTGCACATATTGGCTGGCGTTTTGCTAACTTCCGTAAATTGGTGTAAAATGTCATTTGATCGCGTTTTCGAGTAGATTTCTAGCATAACTTTGAGAAGCTCCGGGGATTCTTGAAGAATTTGGAAGGATTTCGAGATAATTAGTTTCTTTTGCAGCGCATCGTTATTGACGTTTAAGAACTCTCTCTTCAAGTTAGCTTGGATTATGTGGGTTCCAAGTTCGATAAAATCTTGCATTTGTTCAAGGATTTCAAACCTGTAAATTTAAATTTACTCATTATGTATATTTTTAATTTTAAGCAACTCACGCAGCAACATGCGAATGGTCCTGGACAAGAATTCTGCAATCATCTCGAATATTTTCAGCACGTTCTAGAACTTTGAATAATTGGTCGCTTAATCTTCCGGTTTCTTGACATTCTTCGAAAATTCGCAATTCTTCTTTTTTCAACGAATAGGTTGTCAGAAAATCGTCGATTTTCTGATATCGCTCTTCAACTTCTTGTTTTCTTTCTTGAAGCGTTGCACTTTTCTTGACCATCGACGCATTTTGAACACGAACATTTTCAATTTTCTGATACAGAGTCAGACACATATTATTCATTCGATGCGCGATGTCATCAAACTTTTGAACAACCTCATTTATCTTCTCGAACTCTTTCAAATAACTTCGAGTTAGTTCAACCTCCTTCATTTCTAATTTTCTGCTCAATTTCCTTTCAAAATGTGTGTCCATTTTCAAATCTTCGCTTATTGTCGCCAAAAATTGTGCAATTTCCAAGTTTTCCTCAAGAATCTCTGATTTGTCTTCAATATTCGAAAAATCGGACTCACTTTATCTTTCCCTATATCGTTCCTAACCGCTGATTCAATTTTGTCTTTCAGAGGATTCAGCGTCATCCTGTAAATCCCAAAAATTTCTTTTCTTCAAAAAAAAAAAAACAAAAAAATAAAAGTAAAACAACGACACTCCGTAAATTTACACGTGTGGCGCCCGCGAAAACAGCGGTTTGAAATTCGTTTATTTTTGTGTGGCTGTTCCGTCAGCTTCCGTTCATCATTATTTTCCCACAAAAGGTTAAGCAGCCGTCAAACGAGTTAACAAGTTGTGTTAATTCTCTTATTTACACAACATGCCACTTTTTTGTGGCGGCTATTGCCACGAAGCGGAACAGGAGAAACAAAAACTGTATTGTTTGGCATGCGGATTTAGAAGGGATGGGAAAAAAAGTATCGGGTTAAAAAGCGGCTTCTGTAATAAGGTTACTACATTCTCAAAGGCAACTAACAAAAGATACATTGTTCCGTTTTTGGATATTAAAAAATTTAATTCGTATTTCAAAAATAAGCTTCAACCGGACTTCACATTTGATAAACATTTGGAAATTTTTTTTTTGAAAGAAAAACTACTGTAGGTACAGTATCCTACAGTAGTCGTAATTATTGATTCCCGCATTAATCATTGTTATTTACCAGTGTGTTCCTGACAAACCTCTCCTCTATGCACATATTAACTTTATTAACAATGAATATACATATTTAACTTATTAGTCCGTATTTGTTCACCAGATTATACCTTTTCTCGTAATCTACAGTAATCTACAGTACCTCTGTGACTCCTGAAGTTGACAACAGTATTCCTACTACAATCTATGACTTGATCCATGAAGAGAAAAGTAAAAGTCTGCTTCTTTAACAGCTTCACCCATTCACCATCCATAGTAACCAACCACCACCTATGTACAGTACTCCCCTTGCTCCAAATATTTGCTCATCCCACACCAACGGAAATGTGGGCGGAGATTTCGGTGGTGGGACCAGCCTAGGCATCGTTCGCGGCTCATTTGTGCTCATCGACCATGAACTGTACTCAACCATGGCCAGCGGATTTTCAAGAATGTTCGAATTTCGAGCCAGTCGCCACGTGGAATGTTTTTCATCAAAATGGTGAGAGTGGTGGTGGAGGAGATGGTTTTGGGACCGGTTCGAGTTCTGGTGAGTAGTTTGAGAAGGTTAATGTCTTAAAGCAACACTCCGAGCAAAAAATCATATTCTTGAACGTGTGCTGACTCTGCTGAGGAGGTGATTCAAAACTAGATTTTCATTTAAAGGAAATCAATCCCTTTAAATTACCCCCTATTTTTATTTCATCAAAATTAAGTTTATCACCTAAGTACCCACTCTTCCAATTCTCGAAAAATGAAAATTTCATTTTCGACAAAAAATTTCGGAATAAAAAGAAAAAATTGTATTTTTAAATTCGGAATTTAATTATTTTTAGCCGCGTTTAATTCCGTTTTGTCGTAATTGTGCGTCAAAGTGTTTGCAGTGCAAACACGCAACATATTATTTCACGTAAAACGTATATTTATTAATTTTTGAAAAACATTATTTTTTCGATTTGTTCATTCTGAAGACAAAAATTTAAAGAGAAAGACTTCCTTTAATTTCAAATGACTGAAACTGATTTGTCTAAAAATATTTTGATTTTCAATAATGTTTTGATATATTTTTTCAATAATGTTTTGATATATATGGCTTTGTTGACTATAAATCTTTGAGAATTCCTTGAAAAGCGACATTTAAAATTTTTGTGAAGGTTAGTAGCTCTTTTTTTGAAGCAGCAACCAACTTTTTAAAAAAGTCGGATCAAAAAATTGTGAAAAGAGAACAAATTCACGTAAAAAATTAAAAAATTAATTTTTTTGAAACGTGTGCTGACTTTTCTGAGAAAGTAATTTAAAAATGAAATTTTTGGTTTCAAAAATTTCAAAATGTTAAAACTCACTCGGCTAAAAATATTGTGATTTTCAAAAATATTCTGATACTTATACTGATTCGTTGACTATAAATTATGCTTGGGGTGTTGCTTTAAGAATCTTTGAGAATTCCTTAAAAAACGACATTTAAAAACTTTGTAAAAATCAGGAGTACTGTTTTAAAGCAACACATCGAGCAAAAACATTGAAGTTCGAAAAGAGAACAAGAAGAATAAAGTACAAAAAATGATCAATTTATAATTTTAAAAATTCAAGTTTAAAAAAAAATCATCTTTTGGAAACGTTCGGTGACTTTGCTGTGAATTTTTTGAATTCAAGAATTTCGAAAAGCTAAATTTCACTTGGCTTAACATATTGTGATTTCATATTTTGGGATGCTTATGTTGTCAATTTTGGCCTCATTTTTAATACGTTTTATCGATTAGTACACTTTTTTTCAGCCCCTCAAACTTCGAAAACCGCCGAAGTCAATCAACTCGGCGGTGTTTTTGTCAACGGTCGCCCTCTTCCCATAGGTCTTCGCTACAAAATCGTCGAACTCGCCAACCAAGGCATTCGCCCTTGCGACATCTCTCGCCAGCTCAAAATCAGCCATGGCTGCGTTTCGAAAATCCTCACTCGCTACTCGGAAAACGGCACCATCATGCCAGGAACCATCGGTGGAAGTCGTCCACGTGTCACAACGCCAAAAGTCGTCGAGTATATTCGCGCGTTGAAACGTTGCGATCCAGCGATATTCGCGTGGGAAATACGCGATCGATTGATGATGGATCAGATTTGCGATAGAGCGAACTTGCCATCGGTAAGCAGTATTAGCCGCATCCTACGCAACAAGAACAAGAGAAGTGAGTTATATATTTTACAGGTTCATCAGTTGAACCCAAATTTTTTCAGCACCCCCACCAATCAGCCCACAACAAGAATGGTACCCGCAATACGATACAACTCCCAATATCTCCAACACTCTTCAACTTCCAACACACTCAAACTTTGATAATAATTATAACTTTATGTGAGAATAAATTAGTCATCTGCAGTCCAGACATCTGTAGCCTTTGGCTCTTCGGTTGAAGTTGATGGTTGCTCGCCGTGCTCTTCTTCCGCTTTTTGCTCCTCCTCGGCAACTGGAATTTTTAATTTCTCCATCATTTCTTGTTGCATTTTCTCGAGTTTTTGCATGGTTATAGTTTTCAATGGAATGAGTTTGGATTTGCAGAAAATTGGAGATAATGTTTCGTCCTGAAAGAAAATTAGTATACTATTGGTTCATAACTCGCCTCAAAATAGTCTGTTTGACCCCATATTTTGCATAGTTACGCCTGAAGATATTAGCAAAGTTCTCCATTTTCTAAAAGTGATATATTTTTGAAAAAATAATATTTTTCCTGGAGACTTTTAAAAATGTTTTTTGTATCCTAAAGGGGCTCTCCGGATTCACTTTTCAAAAAAGTGTGCAAATTGTCGTCACCGTGTGTGCGTGAAGTGTGAGCACAATTTTTTTTTCAAAAAAAACCAAAGAATTGGGAAAAAAAAAGCTCGCGTGTTCGCAATAGAGCACACTTACTCACTCAATCAGACATAGAGAAAGGTTAGTAGAACAGTTTGTAAAGTTTACGTTGAACCCGGACAACCCCTTTAACACTATTTTTCTGAAATTACATTGAAATATCTGAAAAAATAGTAGATTTATCAATTTTAAGACAATCTACGAATTTTTGAAATTTTCCAAAAAAACAATTTTTTTCAAACAATTAAAATTTTCAGAATTCATTTTTTCAGATATTGCCCTACAAAATCTGGAGCATTTTGAAGAAACCTTTGAGCTCAAACGTTCAAAATTTGGTTTCAAACGGACCATTTTCATCTGAGATATGACGATTCAACAAAAAAAAACCCACCTGAAATAAAAACAAACTATTCTCCGCCAAACACTCCTCCAAAACCGCTCCTTTTTTGCCCATTTTTCTGGAAAAAAACCAAAAAATAAATAAATAAATGCCGAAAAATAAAATAAAAAGCGAACAAACCTTCTTGGTGTCTCGTAGGTTGTCATAGCAACTGTCAGGAGTTTTTGAAAATTTTCAAGTTTTTTCTGATACCTGCTTATTTATAACCCATTATTTCTGGGTAAATAAGAAAAAAAGTAACAATTTATTATTTATTTTGGATATCCTAAACTTGGCTAACACGATTTCTCCTACTTTGCTCGTAGGTTGGAGCTGATGTTGTGTTGCTCCGATTTCTTACTGCTCTCATGTGTCCTGTTGAATTGGCATGATGTGGAAGTGGTTGAGGATTGTCGCTGATAGCAGTCCAACTTCGACTCAGGTTCAGCGACGGGTTGCTACTTTCGTAGCCATCGTTGACGATTCCTAGAGCTGGTGCAGCACTCATTCGAGATTTCACAGCGTCGTATGGTGCTAAATATTGCATACCAGAAGTACCAGGAGAATTGGGACCTGAAAATCACTCAAATTCCTCTCTCAAGAGAAAAATAATTTCAAAAATTCATTTTCGGCCTCTGGTAAATACAGCCAAAGTTAACGTCACCTGCGGTCAGACGGTAATTCTTTTCTTCACTGGCCTTGTCTATCCATTCTTCTCTCCCACACCCCATCAAACAGCGCGACCGACAAAAATACGGGGCACGCGTCTCTCTATCTCTCACACACAAAATGGGCGGAGCCTATCTCTTCTCATCGCTTTTTCGCTATTTTTTCAGCTTTACCTCGCTCGCCGCTGAATTCTGTTGATATAGTATCAGCCGAATGGACACTTAGAGGTCGCGGAAGGCGATTCGAGTCAAAATCCTCAGCAGATAATTGCTGTGAATTGCGAGATTTCGCTTTTTCTCTTCGAAGTGATCGTTCAGCAGCGGATTTTGCCGATTTTCTCGCATTCACCATATTACCCAGCGTATTTTTTTCTAAAATTCAAATTTATCATTAAATTGAGAGCTATCTTATTAGTGGCTCACCGAATCCATGATTCTCAAATCCACCAAAACTCTTGTTCAAATGGGAGGGTGATGGCGGCTCTCTTGAGTCGGCTCCTCGCTCACTGGAAGTGCTATCGTGTGAAACATCAAAGTTCACATTGTAGTGTCCATCATGCATCTGGAGAGGTTTATCATCTTGGAATTCAAGGCGGTCTCGGAAAGATTCGAAGATTTTCAGAATTGTAGCAAAATTAGGTCGTTTGGTCGGGTCAAACGCCCAGCACTGTTGCATGAGTTTGTATCTGAATAAAGTTTGTTTAAAACGGGGGTTCATGAAATAAGGACAGGATCTAGGCCTAAAAAATACACACATTATGAAAGGAAATTGAGCAGAAAATTAGAAATGAAGGAGGTTGAACTAACTAATATTAAAAAAATCCAAGCTCAACATAAAAATTACATAATAATTTTTAAAATAGGTATGCGCCGGGATTCAATCGGTAACATGCGCTCTATTGATGATCTTATTTTTTCAAAATTAACGAGGAATTCTATTGAATTTTCAATGTCAGAATCGGTTTCTGCGGGTCCAATTACCCCAGAAAACTTCTCAAGAAGAACGTCACATGACAATTTCAGAATATTTTGGGCGAGAACACTGAAACTACAGTAATCCGATGGCAGTTTTGAATAACACGTTTTTTTTTCAGCTTTGGATATCATCCCAAAAACTCACAATCTATCCGGACAATACGCGGGTTTCGCCAAAATCACACCATTCCTCACATCGGTGGCGATTCGTCGATTCTCCTTGTCACCATACGGCACCTCACCCAGTGAGAAGATCTCGAATAACAATACACCAAATGCCCAGACATCGCTTTTCGATGTGAATTGGATGTCTTTCAATGTCTCTGGTGCCATCCACCGAATCCGATCATTGTTCTCAAGTTCGGATTTATTGGTCACGGCAAATGCGCCCATTGAAAGCTTAGTTGGACCAGTCTTGGAAGCGAGAAGACATCGAGTAGCCGAGAGATCTTTATGAACATGTGGCAACCTTTCTAAATAATTCATGCCTCTCGCCACATCAACTGCAATCGTCAATAAATCTCTCAAACATAATTCAGAAGCCTGACTCTCCGAAGGCACCGATAATCTTAAATACTCTAATAGATTGCCACCCTCCATGAATTCAAGGAGAATAAACTCTGACCCTTGTGTCAAGCATACTCCAAGCTCTTTCACAATATTCGGGTGATCTACGTTGCTAAAAAAAACTTTGATAGAAAATTATGTAGGGTTAAAGGTACCACTTACTTCAACAAAATTGCTTCTTTCATAAACATCACCTTCTCCTGATAACTATAATCATGTTTCAATGTTTTGATGGCCACCTTCACATTTTTCTCCCAACTCAACGGGGTTTCAGAGGCGATTCCTTCGTTGACAATGCCGTAGGTGCCATTGGCGATGATGGCGCCAATTCGAACATCTTCATTGTTCACATGGGGCAGGTCTTGAAAATCACTTTCAACTATGATATAATAAGAGAAATCTTACTTTTCAACTCATTTTTGATATCAGGTGGCATTGGTTGCATAGGTGAGAAGGTTAAGTTGGTAACAACATCCAGGCTAATACAATTCCGCTCATCTTGTGCTTCTCGTTTCTTGACAAATTGAGCTCGTCGACTTTTCACTGAAAATAATATTATTTTAATTGGACCGTTGTGAAAGTCTTTAAATTTATATGTCTCTTTAAAAAAATCTTTTTTTTTAAATAAAAATTTAAAATGTTCCTTTAAATCGTTACTGTATTTTTTTTTTTGGTTTTTTTATAGGTTTCACTGACTTACACCAAAACCATAGCACGAAGAGAAGAGCAATGACGAGTAGAACAATAAGAAAGAAAAGAAAATAGGGTAGAATCACACTCTCCTCTTCCTCCGGCACCTCCTTCCTCTCTTCAGTATAACCATACCCTCCGAAACCCTCAATATTAGCGGCGCGAATACGAAACTCCAAATCAGTGACCTGCGAAGTCTCCGATTTCCCAGGACGCCACCACATTTTCCACCCATCCAGCCCGCGTTCAGCAATCTCCCACTCAGCAGTCTTGTTGTGCCTCGTCTCAACAGCATAGCTTGTGATTGGCGAGCCACCATCGCTGGTAGGCTCTTTCCACGTCACAATCCAACCCTCTTCATCGATGCGGGACTCGACGTTTTGAGGAATTGTAGGGACACCGGCTTTAGTCCTTGCTTGTTGTGTTAGTTGGAAGTAGTCTTCTTTGTATGCCAGCACCTTCCCATCAATTGTATATGTTCCTGTGTAAGTGGCTACAAATCGATAATCATAAGTTGTCGCTGATAATAAATTAGTGATTGGTATGATCTCTGTAGCGACCCCCGGTTCAAAACTCGCATTCATCGGCACTTCCCAATCATGCTCCACCTCTCTATACTGAATATTCAATGAGCTCGGCAATGTCTCTGGCTCCAACCCGTTCCATCGCAACACTATTGATGAGCCTGTCAGATTGTCTGGTCGAAGAGTTCCTGGTACATCTAGTGTTCTGGCAGTTGACTCCATCGACACAGCCTCATCGTCTTTCAAAAATGTGGAGTAGAGATGTGAGATATGAGTAGCAGTTACCCAGAATTTATACTCATTCGATGGGCGGAGATTCGCAATTTTTACTCGGCAAGGATTTATGAGACATGCAGCAGTGTCTGAGGATATATTCGTCGCAACCACCTCTGACAATGGTATGACAGCGATTGAAGTGGGGGAGGTCAAACCAGCCGCCTGCTGACTAATCTTATACTTGATCTCTGAGATGGGCGCGTTCAATGTCTCTGGCAACATCCAATACAAGTATACCGTATCGGGAGAGACTGGAATAGCATGGGGATCGCGGGGAGCTGACGGGTACCCAAAACCAGTGCGGAATGATTTGGTGGGTGAGACACCGCTGGCTGGGGAGTAGCGATTGAGCCATGTCACTGTGACGTCATAATCAGTTTCCTTGTCAAGGATCGCATTTTCGATGTGAATTTTATCTGAGAAACTTCGAATGTGCTTCACTTTATCAGTATTCTTCCTTGTGAAGTATATCTGAAGATTTTCTATCATTTCTAGTTTCATTTTTAGACCTACTTCATACTGTGTTTGAGGCATACTAACATCAGAGCATGCAGAAGACACTGTAGATTTGGTGACTTCAAGGAACGCCCCAGTTTTTCCCTCATTCACAATACTGAATACAATTCCTTTCGAAGACGGTAGTTCAAAACACGAGCGATCTGGAAAAAAAACTTGTTCTCGTTGTGAAAGAAAACAGAGAGGAAGAGAAAATATCTATGCAATCTTTGCATACTCTCTCAGCGAGCGTTCGTGGTGTAATGGTCAGCATGGATGCCTTCCAAGCATTCGACGGGGGTTCGATTCCCCCCGAACGCAGATTTTTTTTTCTTTTTTAAAATTTGTTTTTAAAGAACTCACCTGGATATGGTTGGCTACTTTGACTGACTGCTAGAATTTGTTTCAATGGTGGATTGGTGATAGGAATTGGTGTAATCATATCACGACCATAGATTAGCATTTCGGAAGAGGTGACGAAGGCGAAAAGTGTGTCAGAGATGGCGAACGATGAGATAGCCTTGATTCCTTTTTCACCAAACTTGGTCCAATCGATTCGAACCTCATTGCATTGATAATCCTCGGCCAAATCGACATACAACAACCCATTCCATGTGAGAGCATAGATCTTGGGGGAAGACGCGCGGTTCCATGTGAACTCAGCCTGCATCCATGTAATTGTCTGAGCAGCTAGGCAGGAGATAGTGAGAGCGAGGTTGGCCTCAGATTTCTTGTTAAGATCCAACGCGAAGAGACTTCCATTTTTGGTGAGCAAGTAGGCAGTGCTAGAAACATATCTCGATTGAGGGAGGTTTCAAGACAAAAAGGGACTCACTTTTTGAAAGGGTCATAAGTCAATTGTTTCGCATCAGTAGCCGCTGATGAAATCTGCATAACCTTATGAGGGTTCAAAAGTGAGGTGGACAAAAAAGGTTCCAAAGGGAGTTGATATAACACAGTCCCAGCAACGAATAGAAGTCGATGTCCAACCCAATCAGAGGTCATCGCATCGATTCTTGTTACATCGCCACCAATGGACACCTTATGAACAGTATTCTCGTAGTGATTAGTGTCGATTTTGACAAGAACCGGTTGAGCGGAATCCCCTTCTTTACGAACTGCATAAAGATCTTCGCCAATAAAAGCCATTGCTTGATAATCCAATTTTGCTGGCAATGCAACTTCTCTTGTTTCCCGACTAGTCTCCTCGTGTGCTAAATCATTGATTGACACCAAAGAATTGGTGGCGTCGATGGCGAACAGCTTGACCAGCGGTTTAATCTCTGAACTATCTATGGATATGACATCAGAGAATGCGCCCAAGTTCATTGGCTCATTCGCCGCCGCCACCTGGCACGACACCTTCCCACTCTTCACTGCGAACGAGTAATGGGTCAGCGAAGTGGTGACAGCGCCACCAATCCAGCTACCATCATCCTTGGTGCAATTCACCATGTATTGATAAGGTGTACCGTTCCATTCTGCAGGTGGCGACCAGAAGAATGAGATAAGTGCGCGAGGTCCGTCCACTGTCTTCTGTTGCGTTGCGTATATCCTCAGTTGCACTGGAGGGGTTGGTGGTTTCACCGGGGCGAGAAGACCCGTCCGATTCTGCGTCACTGTCAACCATGGGGTGATTGCGGTGACCGAGATATCAAAACGCTGAGCACTACTCCAAGCATCCAAAGTGCTCTGCTGTATAGTGTAGTTCATCTCCGTTTGCATGCTCATAATCGGCGTTGTATCCATACCCATCTTCTCGCGATATATTGAAACTTTGAAGATCACCTCACCAGTTTCAAATGCGGGTGTTACTTTCCAAACAAGGTCGGTTTTACTGCCCTCGACGAACTTAATATCATCTGAAATATGAATATTTGCTGAAACTGGATAGTGAACTTACCAACGAATTCAATTTTGTGAATTTGTTGCGCATAGCGTATAGGCACAATTTTCTCCACTCGCGGACCTTCTATCCATTCATTAATCTGAAAAAAAAATATTTACATAAGTGGAGCGCTGGTATTAAATATATGATGCATGCATCCTTCACTACATTAATTAGCCCATGTCTCACAATACATTGCACCGATGAGATATGTATTGTTCATTTCGGTTTTCTATTCTTTTCGCTTCGAGATATTTTGATCTACAAGTGTCTGATTCTCTCATTTTAACTCATTATTTCGTCTAATAGGTCAAAAGATGTCCTCTTGCGAAAAGAATAGAAAATCAATACACGGAGGCGCTAAATAGAGGTAGAAAAGTGGTCAACCGGCGCCCACTCAGCGACACACACAAAACATTGCAGGCAGCCAAACGCCTCAAATGTCAGCTACACTTTTGAATGACCTTCCCGGTTTTTTTTTGATGAATGAATGGAAGGCAGTCTTTTCTCACCCATCTTACAATGCCTCATTTAAAGTGATACATGTACTGACACAGATAGTGAATCATCAACTCACCTGTTCCAAGTTCTTATCTGTTTGAATGATATGTCCAGTCTTTGTCACCATAATAATCTTATTCTGAATAACCAAAAACTTTCGGAACGGTTGAATTGATTCACTTGAGGAGATTCTTTGTGGTGCCCTTGTCTCCCCTCCCAATATCGACTCCCACAGGGTCACAGTACCATTTCGATGCTGAGTGATGAAGAATAATTGACCAGTCTCGTCATCTGATGAGATACCCATAACCTCTGCACAATCTTCTAACGGTTCTTCACAGGAGTAATACTCATAGTCGAATGTGGTTGGCAAGCGATAAGAGGTGATTTTATAAGAAGATCCGATGATTATCATTGATTTTGATGGTAGTATTGTCATCATTTCAACAAACAATCCATCTTTGAATACAATAGGAGATTTGGTGGCATCATACAGATCTTGCTTGTAGATTCCCATCGAATGATCACCAGCGAGATAGACAGTTTTTGTGGTATTGTCAAGGGCGTGTGGATAGGTCATTTTGTCCAGGCTACGAAGGGTTTCATCAGCGTCCACGTGGTTGCCAAGACCATCGAAGACTTCGATACCATCTTCATGAGTTTTGGTGAGCAAGTATGGTGTGACATCACCAAAATCGTTCATTGCAGTGTTCTCTGTGCTGATTGGCGTTGAGCAGAAGTCTTCGCTACACGCTTGAACTTGCGCACTATAACTCTTCCCTGATTTCACATCAATGGTGTATTCATTGGTGTCAAAGTATACTTCAACAGGATCCTGATCTTTTGACGTTATTTTCAGAAAATATGTGGTATTCCTCCAGAATAATCCTTGCGCTTGGAATGGTAGATTGAGTAGTCGACTCCAAGCAATTTTCGCTGATTTGTCAGACACTAGAACTGACATGGCGCTAATTGCAGCAATCCGGGGTTTCACAAAAATCTCCTCCAAAAATGTGTAGTCCAATAGTGCGCTATCGAATGAAAATCTAAAAAAAAGAAAAAAGAAATTGATGAGAGTGGGGTTCGAACCCACGCCCCCGGAGGGACTGGTGCCTAAAACCAGCGCCTTAGACCACTCGGCCATCTCACCGTGTTGGCTGCAGCTTTTGTTCTCAAAGACTATGAACTCACTTGTTGGGCAAATCATCTTCACTGCGTTGAAGGTTTTCCATGAAGATGCATGTTGAATCAGCAGGAGATTCACTGCATTTTGGCTTACTCCAATAAATCTTATCACCCTTGACAAGGAACTTTGATAATTCTCCTTCCCGGAATAAATGAACCTGCTCATTAATAGGATTCATCGACAATACGGTTCCATTTTGCAACGCAGAGTAGAGCAATAACTTTGTCCAATCGTAGAAAATCCCGTTAGAAGGGCTCAGCTCTTTGAGAAGCTGGAAGCTATCCGATGTTTCAATACCAGTAGAGTTATATGCGATCATTTCAGTTCGATAAACTTTCGCATCAGTGTTCAAAATATAAATGAACCCATTGATGGGGTCCAAAGCAATCTCTTTCGGTGGATTGAGTGGATCATTATTAACAATGAGCACACAAGATGATGGCTCATCGGTGTGAAGAGTTCGCAGCTTACACCTCAATATCCCCTTATCATGTTGAACCGCATATATCATTCGTTGCACATGATCCACCTCAATTTGGGTTATTCTCGTATCCATCTCGCCAACCGTCTTCAATTGAATCACCGCTGACAAAGAGCTCTCATCTCCTCCTTCTTCATTATCAGTAGTTTGATTCGCGCTCATCTGGAAAGTCCATAGCGATCCCTTCTCACTTCCAATAGCTATGGTGTTTTCAGAAATACCGGCGATCGCTGGAAAAGTTTAAAAAAAATTTTGATCTACTCGTTGACTACACTCTTTCTCTCTCTCTCTCTCTCTCTCTCTCTCTCTCTCTCTCTCTCTCTCTGTCTCTTCCACAGTATTTCTCTGATAAAAAACGTGCCAGAGTTGCCATCAAGACCACACCCCCTTTTTTCAGTTAATTTTGTTGTCTCAGTCTGTGGCACCATTAAGAGATATTGCAGACAAACTGTTATTGTGGGGTTGAAATTATTAGACCGTTAGAAGAGAAACCAATATGGCCTAGAAATCCAAATAATACAGTACTTTTTGAAAAATATCAAAGAAAATAGATTCTTGCGTTTTCTAGGTCTGTTAGGTTAATCAAAATTTTTAAATCGATCGGAAAATTGTTAGGTTAATCAAAGTTTTTAAATCGATCGGATTTTTGTTGAATTTTCTCTCCTGAATCTTACCTGTGATTGTGTCATCAGTTGGTAAGGGAAATGTTATGACTTCTGGACTTCTTTGATTCAAATCAATCAGATGTGTTCCATTGGTGAAAATTAGTCTAGTCGAGGAGGAAGATGAGCTTAACTCGGTCTCCACCTTATTCACAAAGAAATCGAGGATTATCTCACGACTCGCAGTGATGATACCATTCTCATCAATCGCGGCGATACTGGCTTTACAGCAATTATCGCTAGGCAGATTTGAGAACATATGACACCTTGATATCGATTCTTCGGTGTTCAATGCAATCCCATCTAATGTTGAAACAGTCAATTTGAATTTGGGTGTTGGTTGATTGGTTTTATAGCAAACTGCAACACGATCATCCGACAATTGAAGTTGTCCAAGAATCTCCAAATGTGTGCCACTTTTACTCAACGGCAAATCGTATTGTGTGGTACGCGAGACGAGCACCTGACTCCGATAGCTCATCGCAAGACGAACCTCAACATTTTGCGCCTCTTCAAATGGCACTGTCACATCGGTAGAAAGTGTGGAATTACGAAACGCGCCCTGGGTTAAGGAGGTCCAGCGCCAACCAATGTTGCCGTTGAGCGGACGGGTTTGGGCGAACCAGAAGATGTCAGCGGTGGCCAGTTCTTTGAGATCTTCAGCAACGTTTTCGGGGAATTCCCATTTTAGTTTCATACCCGTGTCGTGCACCTCCATGTTTACTCGAGCTTGGATGAGCATAGCTGAAAATAGGGTCACTATTCTCAATTTAGGCTAAGATAGTACCATTTTTCAAAACTATCAACTCTTCTTAATTCTTTGTATACACTAAAACGACCGTCCTGATCACGATCCTGATGTTCTAATTTCCCAAAACTATTCTTTAAAAATTTATGCGCCGTTAAAAATGGCTTTTTGGGTTCCAAAATGTGCAAAATCAATTCGAATGTGAAATTTCATCAAGAATTTCTATATGGAAAGTGTGAGAATGTATATAAATTGGGGGAACTGCCAAAATATATACATTTTGACTAAAAATCATCATTACTCGGTCAATTTTCAATGTTTTTCAAATTCAATTGAAAAACAACTTACTTAGTTCAACAGGAAAAGTTTTAAGAACTAGATTTTTTAAACTATTGGGTGATTCGACCCGTATAATTCGATTCTGATAACGAAATCAGCCAAAGGTTCCATTTAGAGCAGAGTATTGAACCTTTACTAATAATTGTCGAACCTTATCCTTGTGAGCAAAGTGAACTGATTTTTGGTGCTCCAATTTTCCCGGTTTTTCTCTGAGCATGATTTAACTTTGGATTTTACTTTGAATATATCTTGAAATCTTTTAGGGAAGTATCACTTTCATAGACTTAGCTCTCTTACTAGGACTCAGTGACATGCATCAGGTCCTTTTGAAGAGGTGAATTCCCCCATCCCAACATACCCTGTGCCTGCGCCAAGAACGCCACCAACACCGCGCGACATCCCTGCTGACAACTCGACGTCACCACATGCTCCTCCGAACACTTCTCGGTGCACTTCGACTCTCTCTCATCCACATCTTCACACCCGTGCTTACACGACCCCACCGATTCAGTATAGTTGTGTATTCGCAACTCGGCTTCACTCCATCTCAACTGCCCAGTGTTCAATGGATACGCCTAAACGTCTTGAATATTTTTGGCACAAAAACTATGTGTATATTATTACCAAATTTCGATCTTCACATTGGGATTGACACGTCTTCAACGACGACGAGAACACGGTCGCGGAATATACTTCACGTGAAAGCAGACATGAAATGTATATTAAATAGAAATAATAACAAGGGTGTAGATTCATTCAGGTCGGCATGCGCGGAAAAACGTTGAAAAATGGAGAAAATACAAAAGAGAAAGAGAGAGAAAAGATTGTTTCCGTATCTTAACCGCATCGTTATCTGCGTCTCCCTATCAATTGAATAAAATATATATATCATCAAATGTATTTGATCACTTTTTAATGACATATGTCCTACTTATTAATATTATGTATGTATGAAGTTTTTTTTTTGTCTTGACAAGCATTCAGGTAGGGAAAACACTTCATTATAACCTTCCAAAGCTACCACTAACACTACCCACGTATCTAGCATGATTTTGGAATTTATTTAATAACAACATGTTGATGACTGATTGATCATATCGAAAACAATTCGCATAATCCATGTATCGATCACCAGTGAAGTTACAGCTCAATCTAGCATTTGGTGGATTCATACAATTTTCCTCAAGTGCACAAAGTAGCCACCACTTGAAAAATTCTAGACTTTGACGTGTCCTCGCCACATAGAACAAATTAGCACCCAGTTGAACTTCTCTTCTTAACAAGGGTATTGAGTTGGATGGAATGTATTTTAGGAATCCTGGATCTAGCACGGCAAAGTTGCTATGACTAGTATATGTGGGGATAATGATATCCGATTCAACTTTGTTATCGGCTCGTTCTTGGTAGATTGTATTGGTGAAGTTGGCGCCTGTGATTTCGACGTGAGCATCCATCCACCAGATATTTGTGTATTCTTCGAGCACTTCCTGGAAATGAAAAATGATGTGCACTTTCAAACAATTATCTTTCAAAAAGTATCTCGAAGCGAACAACAAGCATACTGTAGGCCAGTCACCTTTTTTTGAAAAGCTCTCAAACGGGGTAAATTTGCCGCATAGTTGTTGTGTTTGCACACAAACACACAACTTGACGTAAAAATTCACAAACCGTAGTCCAACTTTATTTTGTTTTTCTCAATAGAGCGAACAAGGTTGTTTGAACTTTTCAGTGGAGATAATTGACTTCCAAATTGGCTAAATGTCTTGAAAAAATATGAATTTTACCCTATATTTGGATAATTTGGATGGTTTAGCCACTAAAAATTAGGCTATATCCAATTTAGTAACTATCTACTCACCGCAATGATCAGTGGTTTCCATCGATATTGCAACCACATTGTGACATATTCTGGATATTTGGAGAAATTGAACTCTCTCACTTCAACATTCTCGTGTCTCCGGAATAATTCTTGATTCGTCGCGTTCAGCTTTAGACTGTATAGAATATATGTCTGATTTGGGTAGAATTTTCGAATTGATGTCAACTGAAAAAATCAAATCAGAATTTCAGGAGGTTCAAGAGACCTACCGATGCTTCAGCTTGTTTGAAATGATCATCTGAGATGGCGGAGAGGAACACGACATCTTCCTCTTGTCGTAGAGGATTTGAGGTGTCGACGAATTCTTGAAAAATGTTTAAGATACCCCAGTTGTCTAGATGCTCCAAATATGAGCAATTGAATTTCTTGCCGATGGACGTGTTGTTCTGCGGATCAACATAGCAAAAATTGTGAGCTTCACCAGTTCTTCTGGATACACATTGACACTCTTCATCAACACTCACTGCTCTTAACAAAGCCACCGGCTGATTCGTAGAAGTGAAAAGTGAGAATAGACAAAAGGAAAAAATGAAACCAGTCAAAAATAGGAAAATCTCTCTATGCCCTTGTCCCATTTTCGTTCATGAAGACGATAAGAACAAAACAAAACGTCGATAAGAACAACTAAAACGTCACCGCATAGTGAATATTTTGATACGTGGTTGGCTGCGAGAATGTTGTTCTTTTCAGACGAGACAATTTTCGATGCATAAAATCGAGGAGTAGTCATGGCAAAATCTATGAGGGTTGCGAAAAAATAGATTTATAGTGAGGGAGATCGGAAGGACATTTTTATGGCTTTCAGGTTTGTTTTGGAGGTATACCAATGACGATTGAAGTTTTGATCATGATTTGTACAGTAACCAGAAAAACAACATTGTCTCAAATAAACCGGGTATACTACTTTAGGACATTTTTTAATGGTATATTGACTGTAAGCTGATCTAGTCAACCATATGTAAATCATGATATGTTTGTACATATTTACATTGAAATAACTTCAAATAAATCTGTACACTAGTTAGAACTAGTTCATTAAAAGCGGAAAGGAAACAGATGTCCCTGAAACGGACCTGCTCCTATTAAAAAAAATCCTGAAGCGGACCCAAAAATTTGACCAAAAAATATAAAAAAACAACCAAATAGGTGACCTGATCCTATATTTCGATCAGATTTACGATTCTTAGAAATTTGAGGTTCTAGTTCGTTTTTAGGGTCCCATTTAGGTGAACTTGAGAAACATATATCGGGTCAGTTTATTTTCATGCCCTGGTGCACATACATCGGGGTAGTAATATAGTTTGAAGTAAATTGGTATACTATAAATTCAATCGCTGCCACTGAGTTAATGTAGTTTCGTTTTTGAACTGGAAATATGTCAAGAAAGAGGATTTTTCAAATTGTGATGGGGTTATCCAACACGTAGAATTTGATTCTGATATTAAAATCAGCCAAAAATTATCCATAGAGCGCATGTTACCGATTGAATATTGACTAATAATTGTCAAATCGAAACAGTGATCCTATATTTTTGATTTTTTTAAATAAAATATTCACATAAAAGTACCTCTGGTACACAGTGTACATATGTATCCATAAATTAAAATAACGTAGTGTATCATAATTACCCCTATTCCCAGTAACCGAAGCCTTTTAACAGTAAACACCAGTTCAACGAGTCATCATAGCAAAATTCATAGGATTAATACATGTTTTATAGTCACACATAGTTTCATTAAAGTTCATTTCTGGTTTTGTGGAAGATTAAACTACAGAGAACTTTTTTTTTGAACTATGCTTTTTAATCCCCTACATTGCTACAATTTTGAAATGCCACCAACATTTGACAGAATACATTTTGATGAGGAAAAATGGAGAAGTCGTCATGGTGAAAGCCATTGATGTATTTTTTATGGTGACACATTTTTACAAAGATCATGAACATTTTTGTGACTGAAGAAACAAATTTATATAATATAATATACCCGAGATCAAATTATCAAAAAATACAAAATCACCGATCAAATTTATAACCTACACTACCCGTATACTTATGATAATCTTGGAATTTATTTAATAGCAATAAATTAATGACTGATTGATCAAATCGAAAACAATTTGCAAAACTGTCGAAGCGATTCGGACCAAAACTACAATAAACCTGCGCATTTGGTGGATTCATACATGTCTCATCTAGCGCGCAGAGGAGCCACCATTTGAAAAACTCAAGGGTTTGGCGAGTCCTAGATATGTAGAACACATTGGCGCCAAGTTGTGCACCAAGGTCTTCGCTTTTCAGAAGAGCTGTGGAGTTGGATGGGATGTATTTGAGCAAGGCTGAATTTAAAGTTGAACTTATGTTATAAAATATATGAAAATATATCTCACTTGGAATCAAAACCGCGTAATTGCTATGACTTGAATGTACAAAGAAAATGATATCAGAGAGCACTTTGTTCTCGGCTCTTTCCTGATATACAATTTCTGTAAAGTTGCCTCCGACGACTTTGATATGAGCGTCCATCCACCAAATGTTTGGGAATTCCTTGAGCACTTCCTGTAAAATTTCTAGAGTTTCCCTGTCTTTGAAAAGGTATCCTGATGTTTGAAGATAGACCAGAAAACAGGCAGTCGTGTGAATTTTTTTGTTGTTGATTAACATAATGTCACACATATAATTATGAACGCGGAAGAACTCTAGATACTATATCTGTATCCTAAATTTGTCACATGTTCCCTGAAAATTATGCATGTACCATAGACTTTATTAGTTCATAGGGTTAAGGGTTCATAATAGGGTTAAGGGTTAATAGTAGGGTTAAGGGTTAATAATAGGGTTAAGGGTTAATAATAGGGTTAAGGGTTAAAAATAGGGTTAAGGGTTAATAGTAGGGTTAAGGGTTAATAATAGGGTTAATAAATATATCATAGACTACATACATGTACCTAAGACTTTAAAATTATCTCCTAGGCTTCATAAGTATCCCCTAGACTTCATACATATCTTCTAGGCTTTATACATATCTCCTAAGCTTTATAAATGTCTCCTAGACTTAGTACGTATCTCCTAAACTTAATACATATCTCCTAAGCTTTATACATGTCTCCTAGACTTTATACATATCTCCTAAGCTTTTTACATATACACTATATTTCATACATGTCCCCTAAATTTGACTATTTATGTTTTATGACCGTTTGGTTCCGATATCCCCCTTCTATTTATCTACCAAAATAGTACATCTGAAACTTTTAACGTTCAGAAACAGACATCAACAACACTCATACAAAGCGTGTGAATTTTTTCTGATATACAAAATAAATTTTAAAAAAACACTCACCGCAATGATCAAGGGTTTCCAGCGATATTGCATCCAAAATGTGGTGTAGGCGGGATACTTTGAGAAGTCGAAATCTCTCACCTCCACATTTTGATGCTTCAAGAATTGGGCGCGATTGCTCGCGCTCAATCCCAAGCTGTACAATATGAACTTTTGATCAGGATAGTATTTTCGAATGGAGGTTAACTAAAAAATAGGGGTTCTTTTGAGGAGTATGGGATGGGGGTGCATACAGATTGGACAGCAGCATTAAAATGATCATCGGAGCAGGCGGAGAGGAAGACGACATCCTCATCAGGTCGAGAAGAGATGGAGGTGTTGACAAAATTTTGGGAGAAGTTGAATGTACCTGGAATATTGAAGTGGGCTTCTGAAATTGCTAGAGTGTACTATGGGCTTTGTACTCACGTGTGCACAGAAAAATACACGTGGCCACAAACAAATATATACGTGTTACCTGACTTCATATGTATGTACAGAAATTATGACTCTTTAGAAAATATAGATTCTCAAAATACACGTGATCACTAAAAATATAGGTCCACCCGGTGTTGAAATTCTGCTTATGGGTGGACCTATATATATGTGGAAGGGTATACTTTCTCAAAATACACGTGGTCACAAAATATACACGTTGACTAGTTTTTTCACGTATATAACTCACATATACACAAAATATACGTGGCCACAAAAAATACCTGTTAACAAAGTTCACTTTTTTTTTTACAAAATACACATGTGCACAAAATTGAAATGTACACAAAAAATACCCGTGGTTATTAAAAGTACACGGCCACAAAAATACACGTGGCCATAAAGTTAACGTGTACACGAAATACGCATGGTCACTAAAAGAAGATGGCTACAAAAAATACACGTCGTCATTAAAAACATACATATACACAAAGTATACCGGTTCATAAAATAAAAATGTTCACAAAAAATATGTGGTCCCAATATTTCTAATCTTATTCGATAATATCCCTTTTCTGAACTCAAAAAAGTGTATTTGAAGTGTACAGGTTCTAAACATGTCTCTGAACATTCATTCATAATGATGCAGAAAAAGGGTGAACCGATAAAAAGACCAATCTAACCTAGATTTTTTTTTTTTGATGTCTATGAATGTACTTTAAGTAGACTCACCTAGGTTCTCGAGATGTACCAAACTGTCGCATGAGAATTTGATGCCAATAGATGTCTTGTTCTGGGGGTCAACGTAGCAAAAGTTATGGATCAAACTACTTTTCTTCGATTCACAGAAGCAGTTTTGATGGGTTCGTACTTTTTCAACAACTGATTCTTCTTCTACAGGTCCACTTCCATTTTTAGTATGATGCATGGAGAATAAAAATGCGGTGAATGAGAAGCAGGCGAGGAGCAAGAAAATATCTCGATAGCTTCGTCGCATTTTACCCGACACTGAGAATATACCACTTCGACGCATGCTTCTTGAAATATAATTAAAATATATATATATATAATGAGAGAAGATGTCAAGGTTGGTTTTTTGGGGGGAAAGCAAGAAGAATAATTGAAATTTGGAATTTTGGTATGTTTACACAGTTGGATGCGCAACTGGGATGGATGAGAGAGAGAGAGAGAGGTGGATACATCAGAGATAAATCGAGATTATTACACATTGTATGTAGCTTTTTTCATGACCTTTTTAAGAGTGTAAGAGAGAGAGAGACAGTTAGAAAACAATTTAAAAAAAAGGCAAACTTTGGAGTCCAAATTTGAAAAACTTGGTATAAAATATATGACCTAGACCCCCGACATAGATCATGCAATAGTGCTCTAAAGAAATATATATTTCAAATTATTTATTGTAGGGTTGAAATTATTAGACCATTGGAAGAGCAACCAATATGACCTAGAAATCCAAATAATACAGTACTTTTTGAAAAATATCAAAGAAAAATAGGTTCTTGCGATTTCTAGGCCATTTTGCGTTTTTTAGGCCACTCTCTAATTTTTTCGTATTCACAATATTGAAAAATTTGTCGGTTTCTAGGCAAAATTTGTCGGTTTTCGTATTAAGTCTAGGAGACATGTATAAAGCTTTTTCTCATATATTTGTTTTCCATTTCTGTCTTATTTTTTTAACTCAAAAAAAAAACATTTTTTGATTTTTTTGTAATATTTTTTCCGAAATTTATTTTTTTTTATTTCTTTTGTTCCTTTTTGACGACCTATTCTTTTATGTATAGGAACGTATTTCACAAGTTTTGGACTGAAACTGAAAAAAAAAGAAAAAGGTGCCACAAGGGGGAACCGAACCAGAGACATCACGTTGTCGTTTGCTCAGAAGACACGCAAGCTAACCAGTCGGTCATCTCTTGGAGAAGTTCTCGAAAAATCTCACACTGCGGCGTCCAAACACCAAAAAAACCCGTCCAAAAAAAGTACCTTATCAATTTAAAGGTGCATGCCTATTTTTAACGAACATTTTCATGTAAAAAATAGGCATCTACCTTTAAATTGATACAGTACTTTTTTCTGAATTTTTGAATAGGTTTTCACCTTTTTTTGCTGTTTGTACGTAGCATATAGCACAAAACCTAACAAAAAATAAAGAAAAGACCTCATTCGAACAGAAAACCAGTCGCAATTTTTTCAACAGCTCATTGTTTCAAAATATGTGAAATGAGCTCCATAGCTTCATAATATGTCACAAAATTTATGGACCAAAAAAACAGACTTGAACAATACAATTTTTAGACTAAAAAAAATAGGGATGAGAAAAAAAATGCATTAATCATCCAAACAAATAGTTTGCCATTTTTTTTTTAGACTAAAAAAAAATAGGGATGAGAAAAAAAATGCATTAATCATCCAAACAAATAGTTTGCCACGAAATATGACGCAAAGTTGTCATAGAATTGACGAATATTTGATGGGGAGAATAATAGGCCCATAAGAAGCAAATATCGTCTTATAAAAAGTTTTCACACCGTGTGTCCTATGATAATTTTCCGATTCAAAAGGAGAAGAATTCAAGAAAAATCAATAAATGAATACTAATAGAATGACAACCTATGAATCATTTAGTTTATCAGTAAAATGATTAAAATGAAACAAACTTTTTGGCAGGCAGCAATATGTTTATTCACCGGGTTTTCGGCTTGTTTCTTCTCCGATTCCTTGATTACCAGTCGGGCAAATGCTTCAATCTGCTCTTGCGTCGGATCGTCACCCATCTGGAAATGGATCAATAACACTAAAATCGACTGTATGTCTAGAGAGACCAAAACGGGAATATCTGATCACACAAAAATTGCTACCGAAACGACTTGCTACTTCCAAATTTTCTGTTAAAACCTATTAAAACAATTTCAAAAGTCAACAAATTCTCGAATAAAGAAAAGGGACGGAGAAGGACGCCCGGACTGGTTCTAGTACTGTAACACTCGGTGGGCTGTGTTTGTTTGCTGCGAGGTGCACTCCCTCCTCCTGTTTGATGTTGCTTTTTTTTGACATACATACCTATATGTAACAGTCTTATCAATTTGACAGCGTTGTGATATATTAAAAGTGATTAACCATGTAAAATAAAGTTCAAACTTTATATAGAACAAAAACATGGAAAATATCAATTCAGTAAGGAAATACATAGTACGATTTCTGGAAGTGATGTTTCAAAGTGATTAATGCATGAAGTCAGAGCACAAAGTCATCGTCAGTTAACATAAGGGTCCCAGAATAGTATAGGGGTCCCGAAGAATTTGTTTTTGGGACCCCTATATTATTCTGGGATCCTTATATTATTCTGGGACCCCTATATTATTATGGGACCCTTATATTATTCTGGGACACCTATATTATTATGGGACCCCTATATTATTATGGGACCCTTATATTATTCTGGGACCCCTATATTATTCTGGGACCCCTATATTATTATGGGACCCTTATATTATTCTGGGACCCCTTTATTATTCTGGGACCCCTATATTATCATGGGACCCCTATATTATTATGGGACCCCTATATTATTATGGGACCCTTATATTATTCTGGGACCCCTATATTATTCTGGGACCCTTATATTATTCTGGGATCCTTATATTATTCTGGGACCCCTATATTATTATGGGACCCTTATATTATTCTGGGACACCTATATTATTATGGGACCCCTATATTATTATGGGACCCTTATATTATTCTGGGACCCCTATATTATTCTGGGACCCCTATATTATTATGGGACCCTTATATTATTATGGGACCCCTATATTATTATGGGACCCTTATATTATTCTGGGACCCCTATATTATCATGGGACCCCTATATTATTCTGGGACCCCTATATTATCATGGGACCCCTATATTATTATGGGACCCTTATATTATTCTGAGACCCCTATATTATTATGGGACCCTTATATTATTCTGGGACCCCTATATTATTCTGGGACCCCTATATTATTCTGGGACCCCTATATTATTATGGGACCCCTATATTATTCTAGGACCCCTATATTATTCTGGGACCCCTATATTATTCTGGGACCCTTATATTATTATGGGACCCCTATATTATTCTGAGACCCTTTCATTATTCTGGGACCCCTATATTATCATGGGACCCCTATATTATTATGGGACCCTTATAATATTCTGGGACCCCTATATTATTATGGGACCCTTATATTATTATTGGACCCTTATATTATTCTGGGACCCTTATATTATTCTGGGACCCCTATATTATTATGGGACCCCTATATTGTTATGGGACCCTCATATTATTCTGGGACCCCTATATTATCATGGGACCCCTATATTATCATGGGACCCCTATATTATTATGGGACCCCTATATTATTCTGGGACCCCTTTATTATTCTGGGACCCTTATATTATTCTGGGACCCTTATATTATTCTGGGACCCCTTTATTATTCTGGGACCCTTATATTATTCTGGGACCCTTATATTATTCTGGGACCCCTATACTAGGATAGAACCTTATTTTGTTGATTGAATTTTAATGCTACATTTTTATTGAAAATACATTTGAAAATATGAAATTTTTGCACAGAAATGTACGGTGAAAAAAAAAACAGGATGTTGATCATGATATTGATTTCTATAAGTGTGCAAATTTTGAGAAAAAAAATCTGAATCGGCGACTAGTTGAACCCTCGTAGTAAAACTATATTTCCAGATGTCTGTCAGATCTACAAGGAACTGGTGGAATTGCTTAGCTAACTGTGTTTGGGTTCTATTTCTATCCAACAATAATTATAGTTCCCAATGGGTATTTAGGTGTTTATAAGTAGGTTTTTTTTCTCCGTGATTTCAATTATCTGATCGGATGATTATTTAAAGTAACCTTCAGCTTGATTAGGTAGGTATGGAAGGTTTTAACATCCACACAATTGTTAGGCAGAGTGCCAGAAATACACAAAGTGTTCCAAGAAGAAAGCTTTATTGAAGCTTATACAAAAAATCTCTACATTAAAGGGCATATCATCCACTAGTCTCGTCTAGGCTGGCTTCGAAATCGAAAACGCTTGACAATTTCTCATTTCGATGGTATTCGGTGTCATCTTTCCCAATTGTTTTCCAATGCCAAGCGAAAATCTCGCATCACACTTTGGCGCACGAATCATAAACACATTATAATTGTCCTGTTGCATAATTTTCAATTTGAAGCTGATCGGGTTGATAAAATCGCTGCCAATTCTGCCAAACGAGATCTCAACAATGCCACCACCATGATGATCAATGGCGATGAATTGAATTTGACGGGATGCACCAGGGAGACGAATAGAGTTCTCACGATCGGGGAGAAGAACAAAACCTTCGTTGAGGAATACGTCAATGGTTTGATGGATTTCCGAGCCGATTGTTGATGCATAGTCACTCCAAGCGGTTTTCGTGGTGAACCAAAGTCTAAACCAATGACAATTCGAAGTGGATAACACGATGCGCGACACAGCCTTGTCATTAGCGGTCACTCTGTTGCTCTTAAATTTGTTCACAATAAACACCGATGCTTTGTGATATTTCTCACGATCAGAGAGTCCTCCTCCAGTCAACGAACATTTGAACTGGATGGTACCAAAACTAGGTTTCGTTTCGGTCATAAACTTCAAATGTGCCAAGCTGTCGTATTTACGTTGACTAGTATCGTCTCGAGCAGTATGAGTGAAGTATGTTCCAGTCTTCCTGCCACTTTGTTCATATTCAAACACCATTGGGAATTGACCTTCGAAGTTTCTGGAAAATAAGAACATCTTGAACATCATGATATATTATTTATAAACCAGATTTTTTTTTTGAAAGCTAACACAATTGAGCAAGGGGGTATTAGTTAAACCTTCCTAACTTGCCTCAAGATAGTCCGTTTGGCCCCATATTTTGCACAGATGTGCTCAAGGTTATAAGGAACTTTCTCCAATTTTTGTGGAATTTTATCTTAAAAACAAGATCTGAAAGTTCTCGATTTTTCATAGGAACAGTTATGAACAACTCTAGAAACATTTGAAACTTCCCGGTATTTTCAGAAAATTAATCTTAATTTCAGATTCAAATTAATTCAGATAAAATTTCACAAAAACGTACAAAATATGGGGCAGAACCAATTATTTCGAATTTAAGAGTTATAAGAGTTTAACAAATGCGGTGTAGACTTTCTATCATTAGTGTAGCTTGGTATACTAACGAGTTCTATTAATAATCTATAATTTTTAGCTCTGAAAATGAAATTCAAGTTGATTTTCAATGTTAAATTCGAATTATACGTTTAAAACTACCCTATCCAACTTTTTATTTCAAGGTTTCATCATTCCGGGAATCTTCTCAGCGACGTAATTTAAGCGCACGCCAATTGGCTACGAAGAATGAGAATATCTCGGAAACCACAAGAGTTATCAAAAAGTTGTCAATTACAAAATTGTAAACCATGTCAAAATCTTCAATTTTGTAATTGACCGTTTTTTGATAACTCTTGTCGTTTTTGAGATATTCTGATTCTTCGAAGTCGCGTTGGGTGCGAGTATTTACGCTATATGATGGTAAATCTACAAATATTCATGATATGTCAAAAATATACAGTATTGCCCTTAAGGTACAAAGAATATATCGTGATGATCAGAGAACCCTAGAATCAAATTGATCCCAGAACTTACCCTGATGTATAAATATCACTAAACAACAATTTTCCAGCATACATAAACTGTGCATGACATTGTCGACTGTTCGTCAAAATGATCAACGTCTTATCATGCAATTCGACTGGCGCTGGCTTGTCCTTTTCGTAAATTTCCTTTCTACTAAACGGCTTTTTATAGAGATCGATTTGATAAGACGTGGCAGATGCGTCGAACGCCAATTTAGTTGTGTATCCTTCAACTTTTTTTACGCCTTGTGCTGGAAAAATGTACCTATCTTAACAGATCCGTTAGCTAGAAAAATCTTACTGATAATGATTTTCCCGGTTGGTGGAAAATATTCGATCCTATTTGCACACGATTTCTCCCCCAATACAATTTGTGTTCTCTGATTCTCTGCTAGTTTTTCGATAATGCAAATCTTGATTGCTTGACAAGTTTCGATGGGAAAACATTCTATTGAAATGAATCCTTGATTATTTCCAGTGTGTACAACTGACGCCGATGTTGGGTGACCATAGTTTGTTGAGGAAATCGCGAGTGTTCCAGCCAATGCATCAGAAAACTCCCAAACTTTTCCGAGTTTTGCAGCATCGACGATTGTTAGCAAAAATACTAGAATTATCATGATCAAACTTTTTCGATTAGCTTTTTTCCAAAACATTTTATTTTGAAACTGATTTAAAAAAAAACTAAACCTCTTTTTGGAGCAAGTTATTATCTGATCAACGTGGCAAGACGTGGTTTCACGTGAATTAACTAAAATTCATTAATTTATCCTTTATGCGATGTGCAAAGTAGGAAAAAATGCAAAAAATTTACAAAAAAAAATGTGCAATGTGTGAATTCTTTTTGTAGAAAATTTGCAAGTTTTCAAACAGCGCGGGGGTTACTGTTGCAGATGTCATGCGTATCTAACAACCCCGCGAAATAAGTTTTTTTTGAATTAAAAAAGAAATACATTGGAATTCAAACAATTTAAGTTCGCGGGGTTGTTTGATACGCATGACAGGCTGCAACAGTAACCCCCCGCGCTGTTTGAAAACTTGCAAATTTTCTGCAAAAATAATTCACACATTGCACATTTTTTTTTGTAAATTTTTTGCATTTTTGTCTACTTTGCACATCGCATTATCAGGGTCAGTGAATTTACTGCGTTTTTAGATCACATTCATTCATTGAGATTCCTACAACAGAACATCATCATTCCCTACCCTTCTCTATCCCTCCCCTTCTCTTCTATTTCCACATGCACCGACGGCAAACGTTCCCCGTCGCTCGCTATGTTTGCTTCGCAAAAGGGGCGGAGCCTATTTTTTCTTTTTGTTTTCGCTCGTTTTTTATCGAGGAAAAAGCTTGTTTTTCAGATATTTAACAAGAACGTTTATTGATATGTGAACAAAGTACACGTATTGAGAAAAGAAGACAATTGGAATGAGAATGGGTATCACAGAAATGACATGGAAGATTGGAAAATGCCTAGAAACGTGGTTAAAGTCGCAAGAAAAGTATCAAGCGACTTTTGTGCGATAGAGCAAAATGTCGAAAAGGCGGATTTCGTCGGGTGTGAGATGATGGAATGAGATGAGATCGTTGGCGAATGCTTCGTAACCCTGGAAAATAGTGGATTTGGATTTTGTTTTAATTTCTAACGAAATTCCAAGTACCTTGTTCTCCTTATATTTGACCCATTCAATATTGGCTTTCAATTGATGAAAAGTATTCGATGGCGAAAATGTGTTGAATCGATTTTGTCCCTTTGAATTTCTGGTATCTTCCGGATATATTCCAGCACTTTGCAGACATCTGGCGATCCCCACATCCTCATAAATATCATCAGGGCAGGCTGTTTCATTGTAATACAGGTTCTCGGCAAAGATCTTTAATGCTGCGCGAGATAGGACGTATCCAGCACCACCTGCGTTGTATCCCTTATCGAGGTAAGGCTTCAGAGTGTAGCCAAGATAGTGTGGCTCGTTGGGATTCAAATGAGATAGGTATTCTTGCAGGTTTTCAACGATTACAAATGTATCGTCGTCCGCTTTCATATACCAATCAAAATCCGGTGAAATATGACTATATATATAATGAAAAGCGAATCGACTTTTGAAAAATAGATTGTAATAATCATCAGGAATCCCGGCGAATACGGTAGAGTACGGTATATCGGAGTCATTGAACTTCTCGGAGGTGAATAGTTGGCCATGATCACAGCGATGTATCCATGTTTCGTTGATCGCTAGGGACTGAAAAATGAAGTGATTCTGAGGTCATACACATTTTTTTTTGTGGTTTGTGTTTTCTTTTGTTTTTTGAGCTATACAATAGAGACTTTTTTGGAACTTTAAAAAATTTAGGTAGCTAAAATCAACTAACCAATAAACGCTGCCAATTATAGTATCAAAAATATGAAACCCCAATATTTTCAGAGAGTTTTTAAGAATATCCCACGTTTCAGAAATATTAATATATTTATTTTTTACGTGTCCTAGATCTCTATACAAAAATCGTTGTTCTAATTTTTTTTATAAAGTTCACGTAAAAAATGAAAATATTCAAGTTTTTGAAACGTGACTATGGGTAAGTATTTTTCAAGCCGAATGACTGAAACTCGGTTCTCTGAAAATATAGAATTGATCGTGTTAATTTCAATTTTCGATAAATCTTGTCAATTTAAACGTAGGGTGTTGCTTTAGGGGTTCCAAAGTAATACAAGGAAAGAGAAATCGAAACAAAAATGTATAAAACCTCAATTTCAATTTATGGACCATCCTATCGATCATTACAGCATTAAAGGGGTTGTGTGCAAATAGTCGTCACCGTGTGCGTGTGAAGTGTATGCACCACTATTTTTAAAAAATACACCCGCATGTTTGCAATAGAGCACACTTTCTCACTCAACGAACAAACGTATTGTGAATACGACAAAAATTAGAGAGTGGCCTAGAAAACGGAAGAACCTATTTTTCTTTGATATTTTTCAAAAAGTACTGTATTATTTGAATTTCTAGGTCATATTGGTTGCTCTTCTAATGTTCTAATAATTTCAACCCTACAATATATGTATTGTGAAATGTTTTCATTAAAAAAGACGCTTTGGCAATAGAAAACATATTCCGACGTTTTTAGAAGAAAAATTCAACATTTTCAGAAAATTTTTTTCAGATTCTTTATTTCAGATATCGTCCTACAAAAACTGAAGCTCCTTGTTGGTAGCTTTGAAAATAACTTTGCAAAAAATGGGTTCATTTTGAGCCGAGTTATGAAAACAATTTTTCTGCACAAAAATTGAACATTCAAATGCTATTGAAATCACCTGGATATCTAGAGAGCAAAGTACACTCACCCTTGTATCATGATATATCTTCGAAGTCTGTACCCAGCAAAACAATCCCCCCTTCTTTGGAAGTTTCTTCGCCGCATCGGACACATATATCTTCTCCATCAATGTATAATCATTCCTCCGATCATAACTAATTCGTGGAGTTTTAGGCGATAACACACCGTGTAGAATGACTATGATACCAAGTAACACTGTCAATATCAACGCTCCAAAGAACCACAGGTTGCGCTTCTTCCATCTCGATATCTTTTGCAATTCCCAATCCTCATTGTAGATATTATAATTCTCATTGATTTTACACAAAAATGACACACATTGCACCATTTTTCGCTTTCTATTCTGAAAAAAATTCAGTCAAATTTGTCGAAAAAAAAGAAAAAAAAATGTCTCACCATTCGACATACAACTTTTATCATAACATGACAAAAAAACATGTACATATAGAGAATATTATTTTTATTATTATTATGTGGGACACTGGGAAAGGCACAAAACAGAGAAAAAACTAAAAATACGACACGTATGAATTCGATATCTCGTTACTATGGTGAACGCTTATTTAATCATAGAGTCGAACAATGGAAAAACCTTGTTTTTCTCTTGAGCTTTTGGTTTGGAAGCTCACGCAGATTTTTGAACTTTGATACCTGTTTTGATTTGGGTGGTCGATGGGAGAACAACATGAGCTATTTTGTTAGACTGTAATGAAGAAGGAAGAATAGATAGAAGGCGTTTCAATGAAAACATGTCATATCAGCAAGCAATTTGCGAGATTGAGAGAGACGCAGAGAAAAATTGTTCAAGAGAAGTACAGAAATTGAGAGTTGTACATTTCAAAAATCCATGGCCAAGTGGTTAGCTTGCGTGCCTCTCTGGTTCGATTCCCCCTTTCACGTGCATTTTTAAGAATCTTAAAAGATAAAAAAAAACAGTTATCTAAAACTGAAAAAAAAACTGCGACCCAATGGGGAACCGAGCCATCGTCGTTCGCTCTGAAGGCACACAAGCTCACCAATCGGCCATGGACACTTAGTACCAAATTGTACTTCTCTTGGACAATTTTTCTCTGCATCTCTTCCTTTCACAATCTCGCAAAATGCTGCGTTCATTGCGTTGATATGCTGTGCGTAAAACTATTGCTCTTCTGATTCGTAGGTACAAAAAGTTGTGTTTTCGGAATTTCGGAGTGTTCTGATTACGGTTCAGTTTGAACCTGATAAGAAGCACAATTTAGAAAACAGGTACTTGAATACATAGGTATGCCTAGAATGTAGTAGATAAGGTATCGAGTGACTCATGAATAGAAGATAATTGATGACCTATCCAACTTAGCTACTACAAATTCATTGAATCGAGATATCTCTCCTGGGTTCTTAAAACTAAGGAAAGG
Organism: Caenorhabditis sp. 38 MB-2015; assembly: GCA_900536415.3. Taxonomy (NCBI): domain Eukaryota; kingdom Metazoa; phylum Nematoda; class Chromadorea; order Rhabditida; family Rhabditidae; genus Caenorhabditis; species Caenorhabditis quiockensis. The sequence goes on along the minus strand of LR549139.1, from coordinate 82,323 downwards.
TATAGTGACTAATGGTGTATCTATATTGTTTAAAATTCAATCGCTACCACGCGGTTACCGTAGTCTCAATTTTCAGCATTGAATATTTCCAGAACAAAGCTATTTGATATGAAAAGAACAGTATTCTTGATGTTCTCTGACTCGTAGAATCCGATTTGGTTGTCGAAATACGCTGAAAATCGCTTTCAGTTAGAGAAAATTTCATATTATCAATAGAGCACGTGGTACCGATTGAATTTTGGCTTATATACTGCCCAAAAAAATACAGTTATTAGTAGTACATTGTAATTTCGTGAAACTGATGTACAAAAAATGACTTGAGAGAAAATTGTAAATTTTCAAACGCTGATCAACATCCTGTGTTCAATTTTTAGAAATTAGGTCCTAAATGTTTAAAATGTAGTATATTGTATTATATGTATTTTTCTATAGTGTATATACAAAGTTTTATACTCTTAACTTTGGCCATAAAATTTTTGCATTAGAATCAACTTCACAAAAATTCAACTATTGATATATTTTTGATTGAGAAGCTGATCTTTCTAACTTCAAATTGCAGTAGACTGAATTCTAAAATTAGAATTTACTTTATGAAAATCGGATATCATCATCTTGATGACTGTTCGAAAATCTATCTTAGTTAATAACTGAAATTACAGCAGTGATTTCTGATATTTGGGGCAAACCAATATCCACTAATACTATTTAGTTTGCAGATAAATCAACTTTGTCAATTACACCTGAAATTTAATATACGGTATCCCTTAACATTTGCAAGCATCAATTAAGTTCCCCTTTAAAGCTTTTCAAATTTTCCTCGGCTCACGAAAAAGTTCACCACCACCACCACATGTGTGTGCATGTGTGTATAAACATTAAACTGCAAATTCCGTGACACTTTTTGATCGATGTTTTCTTTTTTTTTTCTCTCGCTAAGAAAGTTATGAGGAGAACTTTTGAAGAAGAGGAAGAGTGAAATTCGATATTAAAAACATGAATATTTTGGGAGAAGGAGAACAACCGGATTTATAATTGGATAGCGGTTTGAGGCAGAAAAGGTGATGCCAATTTTGAGGTTTCAGGTTTCTAGATAGAAGAGGAGGTGACGTGGGGATACATATTAGATGGGCTGGGATACTAGAATTCTGGATAATATTAAAAATTTATGGAGAACTGTGAAATCCTATGTGGTATATGAGGGGTTTCAGATAATATGGCTTTGATATTTGAACAACGTATAGGCAGCAGATTTTTCTTGGAACGGATAAATAGTGGATATTAGTGACTTCATAATATATATTCAATTTATTCTGTTTCATCAATCAGTTTTTTTAAATTAAAAAATTACATAGCAAAAAAATTTTCAAACATCCTATTTTTCAAAAAAATACCAACCCCAGAGCCAACCAACCAGCCAATTTACAAGCAGTAGCAAAACCTTTTCCAGTCTCTAATTTACTTTTTCTCCGCCACTAAAAAGGAAATAGAGTAGAGCATGACAATGGGTGTAAACAAAAAAAAGCAGCTCAAAAAAAAGAGAAAATTTCAGCCAAATTATTTCGAGACCTATGTATGTATGCACATAAAAAAATGATAACAAACATGTTTTTCTCATCACTCCCATTTTTGAATCAACAAAAAAAACACAAACAGGTAAGTTTATGTAAATAGAGTGATGGGGAACAACAAAATATTATTTTTTTGTTTCGAAACACGGAAAAAGTTCGAAATGCAATAAACTATCCGATGATGAACAACGAGCCAAGTGGGCTCGAACAGCTGTTTCGAAAAGAAAAACGAAAAAATAAAATAAAATTTTCGAAAAGCGGAAAAAAGTGGGCGGGGCGAAGTGGGATTGAATTAAAGGAATGGGGGAACCCTTGTGTGGAGAAATTATATATTATTGGAAATGTACTTAGGAATTTAGTACATCTTGGGTATTTGAGAAATGTTAGGAGAGGGGGGTATAGAAAATAAAAAAATAAAACATGAAACGTGGAAATTGACGTAACAATTTCAAAATTAAGTGACACGTGAATTTTGATAATTTTTTAAAATTTTTTTGGCAAAAAATTGGTTCATACAAATACACAATTAAATATAATTTAAGAATTCAGTACATCTTGGATATTTTTGGGAAAAATCAAAAATTTTATTTTAAAAAAATGAAACGTGATTTTTGACGTGGAAATTAAAGTGACACGTGGATAGAATGTACACGTTAACAACGCCGCAGAAGTTTTAAAAAATCGAAATTAAGTGACACGGAAAAATTATCGTTAAAGGTCCTATACGCTAATTAAAACTTGATGATGTTCTCTCCACCATCAGATTCTCCGTGTCTTTTTATGTATGTACAAAAAATTTGGAATCACAAGCTTTCTACTGAGCACGGTATCTTGTCGCGTAAACAAAATCGCGAGCGTAAAAGGCAGTGTAATAAAAAGAGGAGACGCAGACACAAGCGAACGAAAAAGAGGAGGAGGAGGGGAAATTACGCTCGCCGGTCAGAGATGTCTCTGCGTCTCCTCTTTTCATCACACTGCCTTTTACGCTCGCGATTTTGTTTGCGCGACACATTACCGCGCTCAATAGAAAGCTCGCGATTCCAAATTTTTTGTATATACATAAAAAGACACTGAGAATCTGATGGTGGAGAGAACATCATCAAGTTTTAATTAGCGTATAGGACCTTTAAATTTTGAAAAAATAAATGAAAATTAAATGATACGTAAAAATTTACGTAGGAAATTTATAAAAATTCAAAATTGGGTGAAACGTAAAAAATTATTTTGAAATTTAGAAAAAAAAAAACAATAATTGAGTGACACGTAGAAAATTACTTTAAAATTTGAAAAAAAAAATTAAGTGATACGTAAAAATCTACTTTTAAATTTTGAAAAGAATTCTAAAATTATGTGTAACGTAAAAATTTACTTAAGAATTTAAAAAAAATTCAAAACTAAGTGACACGTAAAAAAAATTACTTTAAAATTCAAAAAAAATCAAAAATTTAGTGACACGTACAAAAATACTTTAAAAATTTGAAAAATAATTTAAAAATTATGTGACACGTTAAAATTTATTTAAATATTTTGAAAAAAAAACTCAAAATTTAGTGACAAAACATTCAAAATCAAGTTACACGTCAGTTTTTGGTTTTTTTTCTTCGAAAAAAAATTCTACACAAAAAAACGGCAGGTGGCTGGTGTCAAAACATGTCATGCGATGTTTTGGTGTCGAAATCGAATAATGAGGTTAGAAAAGTCACATGTGTCGACATTTTTCCACCAAAAATGATCATTCTGAACATATTTTTTATACCCCTCTTCAAAGACCAGCAAAATCAGTACAATTAGAGCAAAAATATCGAATTTCAAAACTTGCAAGTTCAAAAAAAAGTGTATGAGAAACCCTGAGAGAGAAAGAGAGAAGAGACTTAGACACTCACACCTTTCTCTACTACTTTATATACAAAATGTTGCATAAGAGACACATTGAAAATACATATGCGAAATTGAAAGTTTTTGGGATGAATGAATGCGCGAGACGAGAGAAAAGTTATTTATTTATTTAAATATGTATAATGCGAAAATTTGAACTTGGTAAATCAAATAGTCTAACTTGAAATTTAATTAAAGAACCAAGTGACATTTGTGCTCATTAGACTTGTTCTTTGAAAAAGGAACCTTATGGTATATAATATATGTACACAAAACTGTCAAACATGTTTGTTATTGTTGTTGTTTTTCTATGAAAAAACATTGAAACCGGAAAAGAATACCTTCAACAGGGAGGGATTCCTATAACACTCACCATTTTCAAAAACTGAATATCAATGAGAAAATTGTTCACATTTCCAACTTTTGAACAAAAACTGAATAATAATAATAATTAGAAAATCTATTCTAGAAACTAGTCAAAGATTTATGGGAAGATTGTGGAATCTAGATTAAGATTTAGTTAAGACATATGTATATATTAAATGCTACATTTTTCAGATAGTATCCAAATAGATCAGATGTAGCTAAAAGTTTATTTTAGGTTTTTGATGATGTACCTTTAATCTAAGCATATAATAGGATTTTATGAATAATTGTTGGCTAGATCGTTAATTTTATAGTGAATATACCATCAGATGAGCATCATTCAGTAGTACACAAATTTATTTTAGTCTTTGTGGACTGTGCAAAATTAATGTAAACATCACTATACATTTTTATACAAACTATGAATAATTGTTGACAGCCTTGGTTGACAGTCAATCTATCAGCAGATAATATATATTTTTAGACTTTTTTTAAAGATATATTTTAGACTATATTTGTCTAGACGTGGCTGAACTATGCTTAAAGACACCTAGACAGTTGAAAATATTTTTTTGGTTATTATAACATTTTTGTTCATTTTCTCACGAGTTTCAAATAAATAAAATGTGGAACCATTTTTCAAAAATTCTGTGATTTACTGAGAAAAATAAATAAATACCTTTTGTTCAAAGAAAACTTGACGAATAAATTCACAAATTGTAGTCCAAATCAATTTTTCAATAAAAACTAACCTTCCTACGATGTTTAGTGAAGAAATCTGGTCAGTTTGAGTCTAAACATGACATATTTTAGAGCAATTTTTAGATAATCCAATTTTTGTAGGGTCCCATCACGAAAATCTGAAAATATCCCCTAAAACAAGCCTTCTTTATACTCAAACTGACGGCAATTGTTTACAAATTCCGAATTTTCACATGAAATCTCGATTGGCTTCGATTTAAAGGTTCATCTTAAAAATTCATGAAAAACCGATGATTGTAGTAAATTTGAACATTATTTTAATATGAAAACTACTACTACGATTTTAGTATAGATCTGTTTGAGTATGTATTAACATAACTTTCGATAGTAGATGGCTATATATCATCTAGTCAGTTCTATTCTGGGCTATATGGGTATAAGTACAGTACTCCGACTTCTGAGAATGGAACCCCTAAATATATGTCTCACCTGGAAAAAATACCCAGTTCAAAATCCACCTGTTCTTGAATAATACATTAAGTCACACAATTAAAATCTCTATTTTAAAACCTGAAAAAAAGTTTTCTTTAATTTTAAAGTTTTTGAACTGTGTAGTACAAAAATGCAATTTCTTCCAATTATGTATAACTAGCTTTCCGATTCATGTTTATTTGAACAGTTCTAGATCCCTTAAAGCACCACTATGCTTTGAAGTACCGATTTACCCTCGTAAAACCAAACCACTTACGCCCAATAACCCGGAAGACATCAAAGAACCTCGTAAATTTCATCAAAGTACCTATAATCAATTTTCACTTTGGTGTAAAAGACCAAGTTCACTTTCAGTTTTACAACTATGAAGTTTATATTCTTCTTCTTCATTCTACTAACTTTTGCCTCTGCCCAAAAGATCGTCATTGAACCAGCAATGACTCATGAAAACGTGCCACAACTTCAAAGTGTTGGGATCCTTGGGAAATCTCCAACATCTTCATCAAAAGTCATCAAATCCGCAGGTGGAGGGTTCATTGAGATTGAATGATAATTTTTGTTCTCTTCGTATTTTTTATGATACATTTTATTGAAACCAATAAAAATTTGTCTATTTAAACCAATTCTCAATGGGAAAACAAAGACAAATATGAAATTTCTATCGATTCTTCTTCTTCTTCTTCTTGTTATTTTCACTATTTTCATCAAGTCTCACGAGCTTCAGATTGAGCCCGAAAGTGAGCCCGTGGCCACACTTCAAAGCACTGGAGATGTTCAACTCGAAAATGGAGATGATGTTATAAATTTGTAATAAAAAATATAATAGAAGTTCAATGTTATAAGAGAACAAAAAACAGAAAAAAAAACAAAATAAGCAAAAAAAAAACATCACTCTCTTTCTCTCTTTTTCTCATCGTGGCCTTTTTTAGATGAATCGATTTTGTATGCTTGAAAAAAAAAGAAAGAGCTCAAAGACCTTTGAATGAAATCTTGGGAAAAAAATGACAATGAGGAAGGAGGAGAGGGGAGAGAGGTCAAGTGTGAATTATTCAACAATTTATGGGTTTACCTGGTTTAGGGTTTTTTCAAAGAAAACTTCGGGTACCCGAAGACTCTTCTAGGCACCCGAAAAACTTACTGGGAACCGTAAGAACCAACCGGGTACCCGAAAATGTATACTGGACACCCTAAGAACCTATCAGATACCCGAAGACTCTTCTGGGTACCCGAACAACCTGCAGGGTACTCGAAGACCCTTTCGGGTACCTGAAGACACAACTGACTACCCGAACAACTTATCGGGTACCCAAAAAACTTACCGGGTACCTGAGGAACTAACCGAGTACCCGAGGAACCTTCGGGATACCTGAAGAACCTACTGGGTACCCGAACAACCTCCAAGTTACCCAAAAAATCTCTAGAACTTGCCGGGTCGACAAGGAACCTACTGTTTACCCGAAATAACTACCGGGTACCTGAAGAACCTACTGTTTACCCGAACAACTTATCGGGTACCCAAAACACTTATCAGGTACACGACGTACTTCCCGCGTACCTGAAAAATCTCACGGGTTACTCAAGAACTTACCGGGTAGACAAGGAACTTACAGGGTACCCGAAGAACCTATCAGCTACCCGAAGAGCTTATCCGGGTACCTACCAGGTAACTATAGAATTTCTTCCGGGTACCCGAAGAACCATCGGGTACCCAAACAACATACATAGTTCCCAGGTAGCAACTTTTTAGTTTTTTTTTTGGCTAGACATTAGTAATTACCACCTCACCCTAGACATTTTAAACCAGCTCAATTCTTATAACTGTGTTTGCTATGCTTTTTAAAAACTACAAAACACGTGAAAATAGAAAAATATTTATACACGAAAATAATATGAATCTTTGGTCGGTGCGCATTGTCCGATGAGCTTCTCTATTTCTCCTCAATTTGCTCTCCCCATCTTTTCTTTTTTTCAAAAAACGGATCGAGCCGCGTAAGACCGTGTAACATAGGAAGGTCGTTCTCCTCGCGCAGCCGAGCAACCAACATCATGACTATACATTGCCATGGATTTCCTGCCAACTGTGCTCCAGAATCTCCTCCTCATTGTGTTGTTCAGTGTCAAGCAGATCAACAATGGACAACTGTGATCAAGTTGCCATAAATAGTGAGCAAAGATGGTTACCCATGGGGGCATTTCAACGAAATTCATAACTACATAGATCGCAGAGGAGAGTTGATTTATCACGCAGATAAGAATGGCTTGATAGAGGATTGAATGAGTCTTCCAGTTAGTCTTCGTTGCTCCATTGGATGTTTTCATCAAATCACAGACGATGTAGACATTGAGCACACAAATTATTAGAATAATCCCAACGTTATTGAAGCCATGTCCATAATTGGCGTATTCTAAAGTACGATTTTCGAAGATATTCGGGTCGTAGAACCAGGCATATAACTTCGAAGAAAATACACATGTTGGTGTGAAGAACACGAAGAACAATCCATACATCACAGGGAAGCATAGGATGAAATAAGTACGATTTCCACTGAAGAGCAGGTTCGAGAGTCGCACATTTTTCAAGTGTAACATCCTATTTACAAGGAGTATTATATTGGCAAAACAGGAGCAACACCATAGACCAAGGCCAGCCATGCCAGAGATGTATATTAGATGAGGGTTTGAGCAGTACACATCGCCACGAATTGCTAGAATCCCCGTGATTATTGAGTTGACACCGATGGCGAAGATATCGATGACGCCGATGAAAAACATCAATTTGTAGCAGGATAGTTTGATGAGATCGTGGGAGGACATGGCTTTTAGGGTGGGGAGGAAGAGGATGTCGATGATGATGCCGAATGTGAGACTGATGGTGCCGAGGACTGGTTGAGGTTTGCCGTCTTGGAGAGCCCATTCTTCAGGGGTCATCGCGCTGGAAAAACAGATTTTTGAATAGATGAATAAGTTTTTTTAAATGAAAACTATATAGTCTTATAGAGCTCAAAACGACGGTTCTGATGCAGCTTCTAATTTCTACCAAATACCAATTTGAGTACCAATACAATGCCCTCAAAGTTTATTGTCTAGCATATTGTAAATGTGTCCTTTGTAGCTCAGTAGTGTGCGCATCTGTCTGACACGCAGAAGGCCGCAGGTTCGAGGCCGGCCTGTACCAGATTATCATTTTTTTTTTGAGAAAGAGAGAGAGAGAGAGAGAGAGAGAGAGAGACGCAGAGAAAAATTGTCCAAGGGAAGTACACAATAAGATTTAGTTGAAAACGACGACGTGGAGTCTCTGGTTCGGTTCCCCATTATGCCAGTTTTTCTCTTTTTTTTTCGAACCATAAAAAAGCTAAAAATGCATGTAAAATGTTTTTGCGAGAATGTGTTTTTATATCTGAATTTGGAAGGAAAAAAAAAGAAAAAAAAAAGAAAAAACTGGTGCAAAGAGGAACCGAACCAGAGACCTCTCGTCGTCGTTAGCTTAGAAGACACACAAGCTAACCAGTCGGCCATTGACACATAACACCATTGTGAACTTCTCTTGGAGATTTTTCTCTATGAATTCACGCATATACATTCTGGATATTAAGTGAATTTAAATAGGTAACACGCGCTCTAAAATAATGACCTACCAAATTTTCTAGATTAAGAAGGGTGTGCTGAAGTAGTGTGCAAAGATTGGTTAGGCTAAGTATTATGGTTGCTCAGATAGGTATTTTGAGAGGTTTCATTAATATTGAACTTTAAATTTTCAAAATTGTATGAATTCAGAAGTTTAAAATGGAATTTTCGGCTGATTTTGATATCAGAATTGAATTCTACGGGTCAAATAAACCCATAGATCAACGTATCACCATTTGAAAAAAAAACTTTTAGTTTTTATAGAATTTAAAAATTTATGGAGACCTAGAACTAGGGAAGAACATCCACGTAATTTTTTATTAAGCACACAGTTCTCAATAGAGCACGTTTTCACAAAACTGTTTTACAACGTGGCTGTTTTTCTCAAATGTCTCGTACTTACCTGCAATTATACAAAGGAATATTGTCAATCCCGCCATATCTGATGATCTGATTCATTGTGATGTTTGCTTTCTGAAATATTAAAAAAAAAACTGGAAACGTATGTTGTTCAAGTGACGAGAGAGATAAGTTGAAAAGAATAACTAATTGCTTTAACATAATTCAGCTCACAAAAAGATGAACAATATTTTTTATATATTTTTTTAAATACCAATTTTCGCCTAAAGTGAGTAGTCAGAAAAAGGCGTCTTCTGATCTATTTTTTATCGTCAAAATCGTATCCACAAATAAAATTTTTTGCTGAATTTCAGAGAAGAAAAAATATGGAGGTCTGGGATTAGGTGAAAACAAATGTCTATGTTTATATAATGTATATAATGTACTTTTCTGAAAATAGTCTACTACTAATTATTTCTTAAGAAAAGCGCGAACTTAAAAACAAATGATTGGGGGTGTTTTTGGTAATTGGCTGGATTCGTCTGAATTTAGAAATATGTACTCGGAGAAAAATCGGCAAGCTTGCGACATTCGGCTGTCGCAAGGCTTGCGGTGTTCTTGCGCCAATAGTCGCAAGCTTTGCGACATCTAGCAGCAAAACTACTGCACGGCTTGCGACACCCTTGCGCCAGAAAAAATGTGTCGCAAGTTTGCGACAAACTGCCGCAAGCTTGCGACAAGGGAAAAGCCTTGCGACACGCTTGCCGTTTTTTTCCCCGAGTAGGTTATAGACTAATTATTTAGAAAAAAGTATATTGGCTTTTGAGAACAGCAATGTTGGCTCAAGATTTTTTATAAGTTTCGCATAGGGTTGCAAAACGGGTGCGACGGGTGACCCGCGATACACGCCACACCCGTCTGTTCGTTCGTTAGACACCCGCCACACCCGCTTGTTTGTTTGTTTGACACCCGCCACACCCGTCTGTGTGTGGTTTCATACACGTGACACCCGGCTGTTTGTGTGTATTTTCAGGCGGGCGTGTACGAGTGCGGGCGTGTACGGGCGTGTATGGCGGGTGCCGGGTGTGACGGGTGCCGGGTGTGCCGGGTGTCAAACAGAAAGAGGAGGACGGGTCACCCGTTTTACAACCCTAGTTTCGCATTGAGGATTTACGATATTTGCAAAACGAAAAATAAAGATTTGATCTACGCTTTTTGTAATCCTTAGAGATTCACGTGGCAGGTACTGTATGTTCTCCAGTTGTGGATACAAAACCAAAAGTGTTTATCAAAATAACGATAAAACTCATACGCTCTATTGAAAAAGGGAGGTTATGTTGATTTATTAGAAATATGTTGTCTTCAAAAGTGAGTGCGACAGTAAAGAAAAAACATCTCGTATAACCCATCCTATTTTTGAAAAAAAATTAAGTTAATTTTCTCTGGACTATCAAAATGAGAACACGAAAAAAATGCAATAAGTTACATACATACGTGGGTGAAAAATTGACATGCAAAATGAAGGAATGTAGGAGGTATAATGTCAATTTTTGTCATACTATGTGTTATGTGTCGAACTTTTGAAATTAGTATAGGTGATGATTTGGAGCAAAGTACTTTTTTTAATATTAGAACTAGAAGTAATGGAATTAGTAATATGCACTCTTTAGTGGGCTTGTATTAGGATAGTGAAGAAAACGTGCTCTAAGGAGAACCGTACCTCTTACAGTGAATAGAATAGATAAGGATCATTTGCAACGTGTTGGAGTTGTTCTTTTTTGTTGAAAAAATTAAAAAAAAAAAGTTGACCCATTCGGGGTTCGAACTCTGACGTTCTGTGTGACAGGCAGACTCGTTCACCACTGAGCTACTAAGCTTTTTTTTATGAACTATTTCGATGTTCTTCGAGCGCGAAACTTTGGGGTGACTTTTTTGTTGCTCAGACAGGTAGTTGGTAAGAATAAGAAGCAGCATTGGAACCGCTGTCTCAAGCTCTATAAGACTATATAGTTTTCATTGAGAAACTTCATATTTTTTAACGTAAGATCCATGAACTCGAGCTCTTTTGCGAAATTCAGGAGTGTGATGTTCAAAAGCACAAAAAACTCTATAAAATGATACTAATTTCCTGGAACTAGGTTTTTTGCGAATATCTAATGATCAGAAGCAAAATGTATATATATTTTGCTCATGAGCCAAAAAATACGATTTCAACTACAAAAACTGCAAATTGGTAGTGCGTAGAAATACATAACAAACTAATACTTCCGTTTTTTTTTAGAAAAAGGTGACAGTATTCTCGACGCGGAAATATTTAGACATTTTATTCCCATTTTGTGCAAAATTAACATGTGTATGAAAAAGCCAGCCGGAGACTGACATCAACATATTTTGGGGGCCTTTATATATGTCTGCATGATCACAAATAATATATATTAGGATCCCTGGAGAGATATATTAATTAATCGTATAGATTTCAGAGAACCAGGAAAACAAGGATACTGTATTGGTAGAACACGGAGAACATAACAAATGTACATATGTACTAACCATGGTTTTTGCTTGAAATTGTTTTTCTAAAAGAATTTTCGAACTTTAAGAACATTTTAAATTGGATTTAAAAATCGTAAAGTTGCACCATTGGGAACGATCGCTTACACAAAGTGACCATGGCCGACTGGTTAGCTTGCGTGCCTATTGAACAAACGACGACGTGGAGTCTCTGGTTCGGTTCCCCGTTGTGACAACAAACGTTTTTCTTTGTTTTAGATTTATTTTTGAGCCTTTGAAAAATCGGAAAACATACGGTGTTTCGAAAAAAAATCGAACAAAAGAAATTGACCAGCAAGCAGAAGTTGGTTGACTTTTGCAGCGTGCAGCGTCTTTCTAACGCTGCCACCGTACACCTGTATACACCTACCGTACACGTGTATACACCTGCAGCGTGTTTTGGCGCCATACAACACAAAAAGCTTAGGCTGGGTGAATTGTTTTGAACAATGTGTGCAATTTTGCGTGAGAGTGTCATATCTCCAATTTGTACGCAATTTTTGCTTGCCGGTTGGAGATATTTAATTTGAAACACCGTGTTAACAGTTCTTCGAATTAAAAAAAAAAAAAAAGAAAAAAAAATTCCGACGCAACGGGGGATCGAACCAGAGACTGCAGGTCGACGTTCGTTCAGAAGGCATGCAGACTAACCAGTCGGCCATAGACAAACAGGCGATCACATCCGATCTGGCAGGTTAGGCAACATTGACTCCGGTTAGTCAAAGGTTCGATCTCGAGTGGTGAAACTTCATGAATGTTTTTTTTTTGTGTTCAGTTTCAAATGTTCCTTCAGAGACATGAGTTTTCAAAATTGTTGTGATTTAACGAGAGAAAAAACATATATTTTTTAAGTCGCTCACAGGCAAAAAAAAAGTATATTTTTTTACCGCGGTTTTTTAAGGCGGTGTTTGCACACAATTGCGCGAAATTCAAAAATTTTTTTTTTGTTTTCTTGTTCCAGATGAGTGTAAATAAGACTAACAGGCAAAAAGAAGTCATCGTGAGAAGTGGGAGAGACTGGCATAACATAAACTGGCACATTTTACGACCTTACAGAAAGAATATTCCATTTTTCACAAAATTTGGCAAAAAAATGGAAAAATAACGTTTTATGTGTAATCTGAACAGTTTCAGAGAAAGATATCAGTGTATTGGTTATAAATCGGAATATATTCTTCATTTTCCACACCAAATCAACGAGTTTAGGGATATTTAGCCAATAATATCACGAAATATTTGAAAATTTTTGAAAATATTCTCCCGAAAACTGTGCGGCAAAAGCGCACATTTAGTGTGCGGACCATTGCCATTTTCAGACGCGACATTCTCCTCCCATTTTTGCAGAAACATGTTTTTTATTTTGGAAAAGTCCGTAACTAATTTTTTCTGAAGACAAAAATACTTTTTTTTTCACTGTGTCGCTAAGACGATGTAAAACTGCCGCGTTTTTGTAGTGTTTGCACAAAAACACACAACTTGACGTAAATGTTCACAAACCCTATTCTCAATGGAGCAAACATTGTTTGTTTGATTTCAAAATTTTTAATTAAAAATGAACAACTTCAAACGAAAAATAACCTGAATATCAACTATAATTTCTAGTTTATATGTCTAGATTGAGCATAATTCTAGAGAAAATAAATACAGAAAAAAAATCAAGAAACACGTTGTAAAGACTAAAATCATCACAAAAACTGGATTTTACCTCTTAATGAATGAATGACATTGACAGGATTATTCAGTAGCTCTAAGAATCAAAAGATGATAAGAATAAGGAACTAATAGGTATTTAACCAATTGTGACGTGGATAGGTTTTTAGGTCTAGGCCGGCCTGAATGGCCTAATAGCTAATGAAGAGTATAAAGCAGCAAAAATATATATACATATATAAGCTTCATTATTTTTTTCATCTACATATGTAAGTGCGCTTTTCAAATACACTTCCTTGTCTTAGTCATCATAGATAGAGATGTCTCAATTTGAAGATGTCTGAATTTGAAGTCGTCCCACAGGTATCTAAAAACAGCTTCTCTCCAGTTCTAGATATCACAGTTACAAAAAGGACCGAAAACAGGTACACCCCCTTATCTTTAGCTGATTTCCCACAGGTTTTCTTCACCGCCTTCACAAAAAAATTCATTTTAAAAATATGTTTTTTTTTTAAATTTTATTTTAGAACTTTTTTGCAAAAAAAAAATAAAATAGAGTGGAATAATTATGACCGCTTGCAGGAAGCAAATTAAAATATACGCTGTTTTTGATACACACACACACACACACACTCAATTTTGAGTCATCATGACAAAATACACGTTTTTGTTGGATATCGTCACAGTTGGTGAATCGGTTGGAGCATTTCTATCGATGCTCACAAGTGCGGTTATGTTGACATTGTTATGCACCTATAAACATGCGAAATTGGGGAATTATAAGTATTTGATGATTAGTTGTTGTTTTATTCAAATGCTCTACTCGATAACGAGCTACTCGTCACATATGGTAAGGAATTTGTTCATCAATTAGATCCAAATCCCTGTCACCAGGTTTAAGATACCTAAAAATTAGGTAGACATTGTGACTCTATGAGACTATTAAAAACATGCCCATGTTAAAAAGGTGAACTTTGATTTTTAAATGAACCCTGTTCGATAAATGCCACAAAAAATGAGCATTTCATGTTAGAAAGCAAAATTCGATTCTCCAAGAGAAGTACAACATGATGTGAAGCGTCCATGGCCGACTGGTTAGCTTGCGTGACTTCTGAGCAAGTGACTCTGGTTCGGTTACCCCTTGTGCCAATTTTTCTTTTTTTTTTCCAACTTCAATTATAAAAACAAATCATTTTCAAAATGTTTCTAGATTAATTTTTCAGCTTTTTTAAGGATCTTAAATTGAAAAAAAAAGAAAAATATATATTTTGTCGCAAGGGGGGACCGAACCAGACCCTTCACCTTGTCGTTTGCTCAGAAGGCACGCAAGCTAATCAGTTGGTCATGGTCGCGTCCGATCTGGCAAGTTGAGTAACGTTGACTCCGGTTAGTTCAGCGTTCGATCCTGAGTGGTCCATTTTTCCCTCGAGTTTAAAAGAAAAGAAACATCTGAATACACCTTTAAAAAATCCAGAGTCTTTATAATTAAGTCTAGATTCGCTAAAATCTTTAGGCGAATAAATAATGTATCACACGATGATCAGGAGGTTAAACTACATGAGTGTACAAGTTTTAGGCGAAAATTGACTTGGACCTCCCTCGTGAACTCCTTAAATTATTTCAGAGAGCTCATAGCACCAACTCTTCATTCATTCTCTTCCGCGAATACAAAGGCTCCTATCGACAATTTGCACCCTTCTTACTTCGTAGGTTCATCATCTCTTCTTCAGATCACTCCCTCTTCATTTTCAGTCCAATTTTGTTGGGTCTACGCCACCGAAATCGCCATTCTCAGCCTTCACTTTCTATATAGATATATTTCTATATGGCAGTAAGTAAGGTTATATGTATATGTAACCTCGATGTTTCCCTATTTTCAGTACATCTAAAATGCATTGGTTCTCAGAGCAGCGCCTCTACCTATGGATTGGCTCATCGTTTCTCTTCGGATTCATTGTCATGATTCTTAAGTATATGTTCTTCAGTGAGAATGTCTACCTTAGCCAGCATCTCAGTAACGATTTTTTAAAGTTCTATGGTTTAGCAATGAACGAGATTGTATACATCGGACCGGTATATTATAAAGAACCATATAATGAAAAACCAACAGATGTTTGGATAACAATCGCTGTAGTGATATTTGGAATGTTGATATGTTATACATCAATCCTACTTCTTGGTTTGATGACATATCTGAAGCTCAGAAATCGGAAAACACTTCTCAGCGAGAAGACGAGAGATCTACAACACCAGTTATTCATCGCATTGATTGTTCAAGCAACTATTCCAAGTGTCCTAATCTTCATCCCCGCCGAGTTTTTATTCTGCTCTCCAATGATTGGCATAGGTCTTGGTCCATATGCCAATGTACCCATTGTATTTCTAACTATCTATCCACCATTTGATCAGATAGGTGTGATGTATATCATCAAAGATTTTCGAATATCGGTGAAGATGATTTTCAAAAAGATGTCTTCTGCGCAAGTTGTTCCAATCGGACATTCATATATTTAATTCCAAATCAATAAAGATTTTTTTTGTTCTTGATGTTTTTTACGACAATGATCACCGTGCTCCTCGCCTACGGTATACTTCAACACCTCGTTTTGTTTTGAACGCGCCCACCTCCAGAGAATACCCAGTTAAAATATAAAGACCCGTTACCTGGTAACTAGACGAATTCCAGTCTAGCCGTACGCACCGAAATCTATTATTTCAAAAAACAATGGGAAAATACACGTGTTTGTTGGATATTGTCACAATCGCCGAGACTTTGGGAGCACTATTCTCTATGCTTACAAGTGGAATACTGTTGACCTTGTTGTGCTCCTCTAAACATGCCAGGCTTGGAACCTATAAATACTTGATGATATCTTGTTGCTCAATTCAGATGCTCTACTCAATTACCAGCTTCTCGTCACATATGGTAAGAGAAATTAATATTCTTTATAAAATCAAACAATCAAGCTTATGTGCTCTAATGATAAAAATGTTAGAAAATGTGCAAATTGTCGTCACAGTGTGTGCGTAAAGTGTGTGCACAAATTTTTCACACGAAACAGGAAATATATGTTCGCAACGAAGCACATTTGCTTGGGGCCGATTTTTCGCTACCATAATAAAGAATATTAAAAATATTTTCTTGAGATCAAAAAAATTGGAAGGTTAAAACAGTAGATGATAACATGTTCAACCATGATTTTGAACAGACTCTTAATTTTTTTTTGATCTACTGAAATTGTCTTGTTAAATTTCTAAACGGTAGCAAAAACTCGACCACCAGGTTTCTTTTGCAATGATCACAAAAATCATCGAATTGACAATGAAGAAAGATAGTTGACCAAAAACTTACAGCAAACCCGGAAAACCCCTTCAACTCTCTAATTCCAATTTTTTCAGCGAGCTCATAGCACCAGTATCTCATACGTTCTATTTCGGAAGTATAAAGGACCACATCGTGATTTGGCTCCATTTTTATTGCGTAGGTTTTTGAACTAACTAAACCTCATCTGAACATTAGATACTAATTTGGTTCTTCTGATCAACATCCAATTCTTAACTTTTTTCAGCTTTCTGACAAAATCTTCTAGTTTTAGCATCATCAAGAATCCATTCACAAGAAAAACATTTTTTTTTTAATTTACAAAATATTATTTGAAGTTCTAAAGGGTGTTAATTTTGTTAGAGTAACCGAATTAGTAAGTGGACCAAATTTTTTCGAACCTCCCTTGTAAACCAGTAAATTCTTCATTTTCAGTCCAATTTTGCTGGATGTATATCACTAACATTGTCATTCTCTGTATTCAATTCTTGTATAGATATATCTATCTTTGGAAGTGAGTTTGTCTAGTCGCTCTCTAGTTCATTATTAATTCACTTCAGGGATAGCAAAACTCACTGGTTCGAAAAATCGAAGCTCTTCTTATGGATCAGCTTCGCCGTTTTATTCGGATTCACAATTATAATTCTCAAATACATGTATCTTGGAGAAAATCACTATCTTAAAAAACATCTGAATGATGAATTTGAGCAGTTTTATGGTTTATCAATGGATGAGATAATCTACAATGGCCCGGTGTATTATAAAGATGAGAAGAAACCCATAGAGGTCTGGTTGACAATAGGTATATTAACGGTTGGAATGAGTCTATGTTACATATCAATGATGATATTTGGATTCATGTCATATCTTAAGCTCAGAGATCACAAATCAATCCTAAGTGAAAAAACAAGAGATCTACAAAAGCAGTTATTGATAGCATTGGTAATCCAAGCAACCATCCCAAGTTTACTAATCTTCATCCCATATGAGATATTATTCATCTCCCCGATATTTGGCATTGGTCTTGGTCCATATGCTAATATCCCAATGGTATTTCTCACAATATATCCGCCATTAGATCAGATAGGGGTTATTTATATTATCAAGGATTTTAGGACAGCGTTGAAGACTTTTATTAAGAAAAGTTTATCTGGATCAATAAGCTCGTCGTGGAGTTCATTTTTATGAACGCAGAGAAAATCAAATACTAGTATTATATTAAAAATTAATAAAGATCATACGTGGAAAACTGCAAAAGAAATGAGAGAACAAAATCTCAGATGACCAGTCATATGTGACAAATATAGTAAAAGTAATGCTCCAAACATCTTTATGAACTTGACGTCATTAGGTATATCAACTTGTTTTTTTGAAAATATACTATGAGTTAATTTTGTGACTCTGTGAATTAATGCTTGAAAGTACTTTTGACCGGTTAATTTTTATTGAAAATTAATTTTAAAAAATGAATCTAAAAACACTAATAATATAGTAGACGGTTGAATGAAAATGGATTCATTAAATTTAATTTTTGAAAAGTAATTTGATTTGTGAAAAAATACGAGAGGGGGTGTAGTAATACAATGTTTTTCAATATTTTTTGTCGCGTGACAAAAAGGATTTTAAAGCAAAAGTCTAGGATGAAAATTGGTACTAAATTGAAGTTAACACTGTCAATATAAGAACCTAAAAACATGATATCAATATTCAGCCCACGTTTCAAAAATATGAATAGACTTATTTTCACGTGAACTTTTTCTCTGGGTCTCTATGCAAATTTAAAATCTCTAATCTACAAGTTTACGTGAGAAAAACAAAAGTTTTTTAGTGTGTGTTGCTTTAAAAAGTTACATGCATCTCATCAACAATTAGTTCTTGATTAACCCCTATCCTAAAAACCGGTAAAAAAAATCCCTGTTCCCCAAGGGAATCCCTTCAAAAGTGTGCTTGAAAAATTATCGCTGGCAGAATCTGATCTAGATTGTGCCCGAATAGTTCGAGAAATCATTGAAAACCTGACAACATTTTGGACTCTTCATTTTCAACAAAGAGAGCAACATTTTTATTATCTCAAAATGTTCATTAAATTGTTTCAACATGAGCAAGAAAATTATCATAACTCCAAAATGTATTGAGATACAACAACATGTGATTCGAAGAGCTGTTGTACCAACCAGTCGCACCGTTTTGCAATGTGACCAAAATTGGAGAAGTGGTCGATGCTCCATCATAAACAATTAGACTGCTACCTTGATACATGTTCACATATCCAAACGAGACTTGAATTCTGAAAACGTTTATATTAATTGACACCTAATTTTTATTGGTCTTACTTATATCCATAGCCCACTGATATACTATAAATGCATTTGTTATCCCCTGGAAGATATCCGGTAACATCTGGATACTCAATCGACGCAGGTGGCACAAAATATCTTAGACTTCCACAAGCACTATGTGATAGTTGAGTAGTAGTTGGGTATGGGGTCATTGTTATTGGTCGTGAAGTGGATGTTGTGACCGGTTGACTTTGAGAAGAATAGAAATATACATTCCATCGATAAGTATTAATGGAAGAATGTGCATCTTTTGAATGGAAGACAAGTTTCATTGTGTTGGATGAGGAATAAAACCGAAGGTTATTAGGTCCATTATAATAATCAAACACTGCGAAAGGGTTCTCATCCTCGATGGAGTTATACAACGCAATTGTGGAGGTTGGGTCAATTTCAAAATCGATGAAATACAGTGTTGTTATAGTACTCAAAGGTGTGCTCAAAATATAGGTACATGACTGGTTCGAATTTAAATACGTCAATGGATAGTTTGGCGAATAAATATATCCATCTGAATCGAAAAATTGCGGCCCATCACATTGACTAGGGGCCAGTGTTGGTGGGACGGTTGGCCCGCAAAATGCACTAATCTCCTTTTTACATACGAAGGGAAGAATTTTTGGGCATTGACTGCTTATCCATTTTCCGGCACCTACAACGTCGTTGGTTAGTGCCATACTATAACATGATCCAAAGTTGGCATTTTGGTATCCAATGTTTTGATAGGTCCAAGAAGAGTTGTCAGTCCAGAAATTTACACCGTTTTGAAACTGTGCACCGATTCGAATATAATTATATGTATTTGCATCAAATAGATTTCTAACAAATGAGTTCTCATTGTTCGAATGTATTGAAACAAGATGGCCACAGTCTTGTTGACAAACTTCCTCAGCGTCACTTTCCGATAAGCCGATTGTATAAGGATTATAACAAAAACCTTGATAACTGTAAGGACATGTATCTTTTATTTGACAAACGTAGCTGTTTGTAGTATTGCATGGTGTATTGAACCAATAGCCTGAACCAATTTGAATGGTGACACAATTTCCGTTATCTGGTTGAATTTGAGAGTAGAATTTGGTGTAGTTAAAAGGACTGCCATTGTCCCATTGACAATGGGATGTTGAGTAACATTGAAGGCCAATATAGATGTTGGATGTCACATGATTTGTAATCACACGGTTGTCCTGGAAAAAAAAATATTATCGTACACACTATACACTGACCCGTGACACACGTGACACCCGTGCACGTCCCAAAGTTTACCTACACGTCAGTACAAGTTAGTATAAATTAGTAAAAATCAGTACAAGTCAGTACACGTCTGTCGAAGTCAGTATAAATCATTACAAATCAGTACAAATCAGTACAAGTCAGTAAAAGTCAGTACAAGTCATTACAAGTCAGTACAAGTCAGTACAAGTCAGTATTAATCAGTAAAAATCCGTACAAGTCAGTATAAATTAGTACAAGTCAGTACACGTTAGTAAACATCAGTACAAATCAGTACAAGTCAGTACAAGTCAGTATAAATCAGTACAAGTCAGTATAAATCAGTACAAGTCAGTATTAATCAGTACAAATCAGTACAAGTCAGTATAAATCAGTACAAATCCGTACACGTTTGTACAAGTCAGTACAAGTCAGTATAAATCAGTACAAGTCAGTACACGTTAGTACACATCAGTACAAATCAGTACACGTCAGTACACAACCGTTAACCTGTACTAAAACCACCCAAATTCTTACAATTGCATTCTGAATTGAAATTAGGGCTCTGTACTAGTATAGCGGTCCCTGAGGAATATAGCGGTCCCTGAGGAATATAGCGGTCCCTGAGGAATATAGCGGTCCCTGAGGAATATAGCGGTCCCTGGGGAATATAGCGGTCCGTTAAGAATATAGCGGTCCGGCGAAAGCGATAGCGATAGCGGCGAAAGAAAAAATTTAAATTCAATTTGAGAGACGCAGACAAAACCGCGGGCGAGCCGCGACTTGGCAAACAGCCAATCAACGGTTTTATAAGAGAACCGCGACGCAAGCGCGAGCGAGCCGCGCTCGCATACCCCAAAAAAAAAAGCGGGGTGAAAAGTTTTTTTTACAGCAACAATATAACATGAGTTATTTTTCGACAAATGTGAGAATGTATTCACCTCACAAACTGTAGGCCCTCCAAGCTTAGTTTGAGAAACTGTTCTCGTAAACCAGGTTTCACAAATTTCACGGAAAATATGGCTATAAACGACAACAATGTTTCTGTCAATTTTCATTTGTCGAGACATTTGATCAATGAAACTGAGTGAACTCATTGCCCAATATAAGTCATATACTCTTTCACACGGAACGCTATATTCTTGACGGACCGCTATAGTCTTGACGAACCGCTATACTCCTCAGGGACCGCTATATTCCTCAGGGACCGCTATATTCCTCAGGGACCGCTATATTCCTCAGGGACCGCTATATTCCTCAGGGACCGCTATATTCCTCAGGGACCGCTATACTAGTATAGAGCTGAAATTAGACTTCCACCTAGTCGATTGCATTGCGCACTTGCATCCACATAAGTTGCCTGATCATTGATAACCTGAAAACTTTTATTTTTTCATTCCCATCAACTTATTTGAATTGTCTACTCACCTGGTAGCATGTGTTGTTGTTCAATACACTGAACCCGTCTGGACAATTAATTGTCCACGAGGAAACAACAAATAACAAACATATGAATGTCATTCTAAGCAACATTTTAAATTTAAAAAAAAATTTAAATTTTTATTCAATTGCAATGAATTTAATATTAAGGTACCTTATCACCAAAAAAGTGACTTAACTCTCTCAATTTTGGAGATTATGCCATTAAAGTTCACAAAACTATCTGATAAATTTCATTGCTTTAAAATACATTTTGGTCAAATTGTTTGAACATCAAAATGGAAGTTAATAGATTGGTCGAATCGGGCTTGAAGATTCTCATGGTTCTCAGTAGTTACTTCTTTGACTAGACAAACATTACTGTATGTGGACTTGCAAGAACCCCCAAACTTAGTCCCTATGCAGTGCTTAAACAGTCTTTAGACAGTGCTTAAACAGTCCTTAGGCAGTCCTTAGACAGTCCTTAGACAGTCCTTAGACAGTCCTTAGACAGTCCTTTGACAGTCCTTAGACATTCCTTAGACAGTCCTTAGACAGTCCGTACCTATCCGTACACAACCTTACACGTCAGTATTTACGGTCCTTACACAGACCGTAAATAGCCATACGCATACGTACACATCCGTACACAATCCGTACCTCTGTATGCGTTCGTATACGTCCGTCTACGTTCATACACGTTTGCATACAGCTTGTACACAACTATGCACAATCCGTACACAGTCTGTACACAGTACCCAATTGACCACAATGCGCACTTTCGTTCACAAAAGTTCTCGGCTCTTCTTCAAAAACCTAGAATTGATCTTGATCAAACATTTCCCGTTGTTTTCTACTCACTTGATAACATGTGTTGTTGTTTAGTTCACCGAATCCGTTTGGGCAATTAATTGCCAATGAAGAGGCATCGAATAAAAAACAGAGGAAATAGCTTAACATTTTTGAGATGAGAATAAGTGATACTTCTAATTCCGATCAGTTGAAAAGAGAGATCCCTTATATAGATAGGTCTTATCAGGAAGAAGGCGTATCGATGACAAATGTATGATCAAGTGAAAAAAAATTGCACCATATTGAGTTGACAAAACAAGAGAGTTCAGAAAACGAACATCCCTCATAATTCTGGACCCCAACGTCCGATGAGTTCAGTTTTCATTTACTCCGACTAGAGAAAGAGATAGCTGGTGATACAAGGAGACGCAGTCTTTGATTTTTACACTTTTTTGAGGGTTGGATGAAAAATAAAAATATAAAAGATGAAGAAGATAGACGGATTCAGTTGTTTTCCGAGTCAACAATGCGTCCACCAACTAATGATGAAGCTTTGAAGGATATTGGCAACAAACTTGGCCTAACTGTTTGGCGGATTAATGTGAGTTGGGGGCTCACCTCTTGCTAAAAATTAGATTTTTTTCTTTTTTTAGAAATTCGAGTTAGAAGTTGTGCCTCCAATTGAATATGGGATCTTCTACACTGGGGACGCTTATATTGCTTTGAATGTGAGTTCATGTAATGAAGATGTTCTGAAAATTCTGAAAATTGTAGCAAAAATACGAGGGAAGTTGGGATGTGCATTTCTGGCTAGGCAAAGAAGCATCGACTGATGAGATCGGTGTGGCTGCCATCAAGACCGTTGAGATTGATGATGTGAGTTATCTCCACACAGTTATGGTATTTTAGCTGCTCCGAGCATGAGCCTCATCGCTCATCTGAGCAAAAGAGCAAGATAAGGTGACCGAGCCGCTCGTTTTGGAGCAGTTGATCCGAGCAAGCTCAGCTCAGCGAGCCAAACGTGGTTGAGCAACTCATTTGAGCAAGCTCAGCTGAGTGTGTCGCTCGTTGTTGAGAAGCTAATCCGAACTAGCTAAGCTGGCCGAGCAGCTTATCCAAGCTAGCTCAGCTCAGCTCATTTTTGATCAACATATTTGAGTAAGCTCTGCTGACCGAGCCGCTCATTTTTGACCAACTCACTTAGTGAGCTCGAGGAGCTGCTCTTTTTTACTGTTGCTCAGAATTTTGAGGTTTTTTATTCAACTCGGGCAGTTCCTTAATATCTACTCAGTAGTTCACCGTGTGACCTTCTACATATCCTCAAAATTCTGAGCTAACAGCTAAAATGAGCGGCTCATCAAGCCCTTTAAGTGAGCTGCTCAAAATCGAGCCACAATATTTTTTTCAGAGTTTGGGTGGTATCCCTGTTCAATACAGAGAAGTGCAAAATCACGAGTCACCACTCTTCCTCTCATACTTCAGCGATGGTATTCGATATGTCAGTGGTGGTTATGAGTCAGGATACAACCACGTTGAGGACGAGTTCAAAAACTTTAAAGCTCGCCTCTATCATTGCAAAGGGAAGCGTAATGTTAGATGTACTGAGGTTCAATGCGACACTTCGGCGTTGAATTTGGGAGATGTATTCATTCTTGATTTGGGAAAGGATATCTATGTATGGATGCCACCGGAGAGTGGAAGATTGGAGCGTATCAAAGGGATGGCTCGCGCGAAGAATATCGCGGATAATGAGCGACAAGGTGCGTCCACAGTGCATATTTTGGATGCCGATGGTTGGAATGATGACCCGATTTTCTGGAGTTATTTCGGCGGGCCCACTGCTATCAAGTATATTCAGAAGGCGAAGGATGATGATGAGAACTATTGGAAGAGATTGACCGAACAGATTACTCTTTGGCGAGTTTCTGACGCAACTGGCGATTTGAAGGTGATGATGGTGTCGCAAGGAGAGAAAATTCGCAAAGAGCAACTGGACTCTAACGTAAGTTTTTTTTTTGTAAGCAAACAACCTACTCCTGAGAGAGTGAGAGAGAGAAAAACAGCAACATTATCCTTGAAATTTCTCTCCTATCTGTCGTCCAGCGTTCGTGGTGTAATGGTCAGCATGGATGCCTTCCAAGCATTCGACGGGGGTTCGATTCCCCCCGAACGCAGAATTTTTATTTCTTTTTTTTTAATTTCTTTAAAAAATTGAGTTTTTAGGATGCTTTCATTTTGGATGCGTTGAATGGAGGGATTTTTGTGTGGATTGGCAAGAATTGCACAATGGAAGAGCGGGCCAATGCATTGGTTTGGGGTCAAAAATATTTGAAGCAACACGTGGGTAAAAAGAAGAAATATATAATGATAATTCAACACATGTTGTTTTTTTTCAGCATCTGCCACATTGGACACAAGTGACACGTGTGCTCGATACCACTGAAAATACCCAATTCACCCAATGGTTTGGTGACTGGGTGGATGTGAAGAAGAAGAACAAATTCGACCCGTTGCTCTTCCAAGTGTCCGATGAGAGTGGATTGTTACGCGTTGAGGAGATCGCCAACTTCACCCAAGAAGACCTCGACGGAGATGATGTGATGATTTTAGACGCGTTGAATTCGATCTATGTTTGGGTTGGCGCCAACGCCAATCCGAATGAGAAGAAGGAAGCGTTGAACACGGCAAAGAAGTACTTGGAGAAAGACAAGAAGCCAAGACACAAGACCACTACTATTGACACAATTTATCAGGGACAAGAGAACCCGGCGTTTAAGAAGTTCTTCCCATCTTGGGATGATTCGCTTTTCAAAAATGTGAGGGAATATTTATTGATTTTAAATTTAGTGATTTTTTCAGGAAGTTCGCTCAGTGGCAAACATGCGTCGTCTTCTGTTCAACTAAAAAACTGACTATATATTTTTGTACTGATTTTATAGACTTCTCTAAATAAATTTCATTTGACAACAAAAATATCGAAGGTTCATTCACACAATCCTTCGCTGTTTGTACACTTTGAGCTATTTTTGGAATGTAGGGGTGGGCTTGAAGTCTGGAAGTTCATGAATCAAGCAAAATCCGTAGTTTGGAGTTAGACAACATTTCTTGTACCTCCCTGTAAAGGGTTCTACGTCAAGTCAACAGGTGTAAAATGATGGTTTAAGAAATACTCCTTTTCTGAACTTTTATCAAACTCTGAGGAAGTCTATATTGGAGCTAAAATATGTAAGTGAAAGAACTTTTTTTCGAAAAATTGCAGAGCCTGAGAAGTAACGTAGAACCTGTACAAATTATTAATTATTGATTTTTATTGATAGTAAATGTGATAGTAAAATGCTCAAATTAGAACTATCCCGAGTGCCCTTATATTAGAGGTGTCCTTCAACTGGATGTGCCCTTATAATAGAGTAAATACGGTATTCTAACATGAATTATATTTTTAACTCAACAAATACGCTTGATATTAATTTTCGAATTATTAGACACATAATTTTTCTAGTAGATCAAAGAGCCTATATTCTATATTTCTCAGCACTCTCTCTTTATCCGATGGCAGCGTTAAATCACCGTGTCATTTTAATAGTCCCGTTTACCAAAAACATCCTTTACCAAAAAATAATAGTCAATCAGATATTTTCCATCGAAAAAACGTGTATCAAAAATATCATCGAACGTGACCTTAAAAAAATCTAAAATTCTCCATTAATTTTTTAAAATAAATAACGTGTGACCTTCCACGCATAACCGAATCCAACAAGTCAAAGTCAATCTACCCCCATTAGTTCGAATATTTTGTTCTTCTCAACCATGCGATTCCTCCTCATCCTCTCTCTTCTATTCGTATACATCCTATGCGTACCGGTTAACGAGACAACAGTGTCAACCAACCAGACAAGCAATGGAGTGGCCGACTTCTTTCAACTCAAGAATATAATGAAAACTGTGTTAGGAAAACTCAACTTGGACACCAAGGAAAAGTTCGCAATTGTATCCAAATTTTTGGATACACACGGCGAGGTGAGTGTTTTTTAAGATAAAGACATTTCAAAAGGAAAAACAAGAATTTTCAGAATATTCTGAGCGCGCTCAATGGTGGTTTGTTGAAGAATCAAACTCTGAATTGATTGAATGATTCGCAAAATTACGGTTTGAATAATTTTTTCATCTAACAATAAATTTCTGACATTTTATTTTGTGTTGCATTAGCTTCCCAGAGATGTACCAAAAACAAACATCCATTTCATATGACAATGTGAATGTACATAGATAACAATCTTGCTGAAAAGAAAACACCGAGTAATCGAGAGTTTCACTTTCAGCGATGCGCAAAAAAAAGGGAAAAACGACTGAGATGATGAACACACACCATAAATTTTTGAGAAGCTTTGATAGTGATCTGACATTGAATTTCGAATTGCATTGCTTTGTTATTGTTGACGTAAAGGAACCGGAAATATATGAGTATGGGCATTAAGATGCATGAAGGGATGACCTTTTATCTAGCTACAAGTGACTAGATATAGCATCAGATGAGTGTCCTACAGTATTACACCATTATTGTAGGCTATGTTACTCCGTTGTTGAACTGTGCAATGTTCTGATTTACCAAGAAAAAAATAAATTTTTCAAAATTTCTCAGACGCCGCATGCTTGTCGTGTTTGCACACTAACACACAATTTCACGTAAATGTCCACAAATTGTAAACTAAACTTTTTTTTATGTCTCAATGGAGCAAACAAGTTCGTTTGTTTGATTTTTAAATTTTTAATGAAGAGTAGGTGTCCTGAATTAGATCATTAGTTTATTTTAAGCTTCATTACTTTGTTGCTCAATTGTGCACAATGATCATAATATTGATGGAAATTTTATGCCTTATAGGCGTTTCAGAGAATCAAGAAGTCCACAATTATCCTTAGTTTAACCCGCTTATCTGGAGACTTGGTGTAACGAGCCGGAGCCTAAACCGAGTATATACATTCCAAGTGTCTACCCTAGTATAGGGGTACCTGCAAAAACTGAAGGACCCAAAACAAACTAGGGATATGTGTGATTTTTTGAAAGTGGTCAAAGAACAACTGTGTTCCTTCATAAGTTTGATCACAGAAAATTTTGGTACATGAAAAATGTATAACGATGACCTGAAGGCCGAACTCTATAAGTATACAATTTTTGAGACCTGTATACTATGTTATATCCGATCATTTTTGAAAGTGGCACATTAACTTGGACACTTATAAAGTTCGACATGCTGATCATTTGAATAGATTTCTTATGTACCAAAAATTTTAGAGCATGAATTTATGAAAGATCAAAGTCGTTCCTTAACCAGTTAAAATACATCTCTTTTTTGGGGCCTTCAGTTCTTTCAGGGACCTCTGGACATGCGGGTATACCTAGTACTGATCTCCTCTTTACATTAAGTCCTTTTTAGTCATACAACTTCCATCATATTTTTTTCTACAAAGTAGTGTTTCAAAGACCTTATTAGATTTTTTGAATTAAAGCATTCACATTTTACAGTTGCGTCATCAGATTAGAAACAAAAGTCAAAAGTCTCGACCTCACTCCCCCTTCCTTCCTTTCTGCCTGTCAGCTTCTCCCCNCCCCCCCCCCCCCCCCCCTCTCTCCACCCATTTTGCATCCATCCAAAAACCGTCCCCAATTTTCGTTAGTTTAGCAAGTCAGATCAGATAAATTTCGTGTAAATTTCACTCTTCTTTTCACTCTTTCACTTCTTATTTGCCGGACGATTTATCGATTTTTGAATTAAGCCATGGATATCGATTTGAGCACGGTTAGTCCGTCGAAGCTTTTCGCGATGTATACGTCGAATCTGATGTGGTCGCTGTTTTTGACGTCTACTGCGTTGCATGCGATTGCGTTGATCACAAGTCCAGTGTAAGTTGAAAATTGGGAATTATTTAAACAGTCCCGTTTACCAAAAAAATAAAAATTATTTGGTTTTAAAAAAGATACCTGCGCACACTTCGGATCGATGAGTTATGTGTGCTCTATTGAAATTCATTTTCTTTTCTCTCTCTTCGCTTTCAACACACTCTCACAAGTTGTCGTAATATTTGGTGTGTGCAGATTTAAAGTAATACTACGCATTTTTGCAGACAATACTTTTGAATTATTTTGCAGCAACGTTTAACCAATTACTATAACTTCAGATCCAAAATGATATCAACTTGCTCAAAATGGTTTTTTCTTCTGTGGTTTTTAGGCTATTGCAGGGTTGAAATTATTAGACAATTGGAAGAGTAACCAATATGGCCTAGAAATCCAAATAATACAGTACTTTTTGAAAAATATCAAAGAAAAATAGGTTCTTGCGTTTTCTAGGCCACTCTCTAATTTTGTCGTATTAACAATATGTTACTTAGTTGATCAACTGTTTACCTGGGGTACTTTATGAAAATGTTACTGAACATCATGAGTAATCATCGATTATTTTGTTTATCCTACAAATATTATATCAATTAATTCTTAAGCTATGTTACCCCGTTCATGTGTGGTCCACAGCTTTGATATTTAGAAACGTGATTCGCAGTAAAAACTTGAGTGAAACTTTTAAACCCACCGGTAGCTACCCATATCTGCAATTTTCAGCTTTAATTCTGAAAGTCACTGAACTATCAGTCTTATATTAATTCTTGAAGTATCTATAAGTACTGTGTCATTTTAAGCTGGCCTAATTCAAATCGGGCCCGAAATATCTGGTTTCCAGTTCATTTTGTGAATATTCATCTGAAAAAATACAAGATCAAGAAAAAATTGGTCTTATTTCATCCGGTCTGGTCCAAACAGGGTGGTGACCAGTCTTTGTTAAGGTTACTCAAATTTATGTTCTGGCTCATGATCAATTTTCTGGTTCTGAACAAAAGAATCGTCCTATTTTTGTTTCAAAATCGAATTTTAGGGGTCAAAAAACCCTTGAAATATTCGAAGGTGAACTTTTGAACCTTGACTATCTCCTATAGTTTGAATTTTTCAGTCAAGCAGTCTACAAATGGGTTAGAAGACAAAGTAGTGATAGCGATACTTCAATCCCCTATATTTGCGCGGTCATTGGGTAAGTCTCATATATCTACATTACATCTACAGTACCTACCAAAATTTGCAGTTCGTCCTTATGGTTACGGTATTCAATATTCCTCCAGGACACTAAATTGATACTATTACAAACGTACGCAGTTTCAATACAAACATTTTTTGTGTTCACCTTGATATTTTTTAGATCTAAGAAGGTTAGTAGGTACTGTACATACTTAGATTACTGTATTTTTTCAGAGGAAGCTTCTCCGAATAGTGTCAACGATTGGTGTTATTCTGCTCCTGTTATTTTTTTACATTGGAAACATGAACGAAGAAGATGGTAAAGAAGTAAGTTGTTGTATTTTTCTCTGCGTCTTCCTCTTCTCATCACATAACACATGTCTATTTCTCTAGTTCACCGGCCGTTTTGCATCAGGCGCACAAATTGCTGGTTCTCTCGTCTGCCCCTATCTCATCGTAAGTATGTCTCTACCATCCTGCCGCTGTTCTCTCATGTGGGGGTATAGCTCAGGGGTAGAGCGCTCGCTTCGCATGTGAGAAGTCTGGGGTTCAATTCCCCATACCTCCAAATTCTTTTTATTTTATTTTTTTTCTTTTTGCAGTATAAAGCTGTCACATCGAAATGCATCGATTTTGTACCGCTGGCACCAGTGGTATTCACATGGGTCATGGAGTTTCATGCGATAGTGTATAGTATAGGAATTGATGATTTTTATATGCTCCTTGCCAACACAATATTTTTCTGCATGGACGGCTCACTTTTATCAATGTTCTTCATATATCCAACAGAAAAGCTGAAAAAGGAGATCAAATCGCCGGTCCCATCAGTCATAACCATGTAAAGAAAAAAATCAGGAGTCAAAAAAGTTGTTTTTGTTTGTTTCATGTTTTGAATAAACGGGTTATTACACTACCAATGTTTCCGACAAAAAAAGAGAAAAGATATCGAGGTTACATGTCAAATCGAATTTCAAATTGGAACCAATGATAAGACAAGAGATGATGATGATATGGGTGAAGAAAAAACGTTTCGCGCGCGCGCAATCAAAGTCAAAAATTCCTTCATTTTATCGCTTTCTCGACACTTTTGGTCTTGATTCTTGTTGGTATTACTTCTACTGCTATGAGTAATGTAACTGCTTTCGAGATTCCACAATGGATTCAGGATAATCAGGAGGATTTTGTGCCACCCGTTTGTAATAAATGCATGTGAGTTGGGAGACGGGATGTCAAAAAATTGTTAGAGGATTCTTTGAAATACAGAAAAACTGATCTTTAGTTTTGATGAATTCTATTTTTTTCCTGGGATCGTTAGCTAGGCCTGTTCGGTAAGCCTGTTAGGTAGACCGGTTAGCTAGGCCTGTTAGCTAGGCCTATTCGCTAAACCATATAGCTAGGTTCACTAACTAGGTCTCTTAGCCTGGGTCGTTAACTAGGCCTGTTAGCTAGACCTGTTAGTTAGGCATGTTAGCTATGCCTGTTAGCTAGGTCTCTTAGCTAGGCCTGTTAGCTAGGCCTGTTAGCTAGGCCTGTTCGGTAGGCCTGTTAGCTAGGTCTGGTAGCTAATCCTAATAGGTAGACCTATTAGCTAGACCTGTTAGGTAGGTCTGTTAGCTATGCCTGTTAGGAAGACCTGTTAGATAGACCTCAGGTAGACCTGTTAGATAGACCTTGGCTCACTAACTAGGTCTCTTAGCCTGCCCTGTTAACTAGGCCAGTTAGTTAGACCGGTTAGCTAGGCCTGTTAGGTAGGTTCTTTAGCCATACCAGCTAGCTAGCCCTATTGGCTAGGTCCGTTAAATAGACTTGTTAGTTAGACCAGTCGGGCTCATTACCTAGTTTGTTCTAGGTTCTCCGACCAACTAAAAGTCTTTTACGTCGGTGGACCCAACCAAAGAAAAGATTTTCACCTCGAAGAAGGTGAAGAGTTCTTCTTCCAAC
The DNA here is from genome assembly GCA_900536415.3 of Caenorhabditis sp. 38 MB-2015. Classification (NCBI taxonomy): domain Eukaryota; kingdom Metazoa; phylum Nematoda; class Chromadorea; order Rhabditida; family Rhabditidae; genus Caenorhabditis; species Caenorhabditis quiockensis. The sequence continues at coordinate 51,075 of LR549139.1, read as the reverse complement.
GCAAAGGTGATATGGTCTTAAAAGTGATCGAGAAGGGACAAGTTCGAGACTTGACCATCAAACAAGGCGAAATGTTCATGCTTCCCTCACGCGTCGAGCATTCTCCTCAAAGATTTGCCAACTCAATCGGCCTGGTTGTTGAACGACAACGGAAGAATACTGAATTCGACTGTGTACGATTCTTGGTCGGCAGTTCGAACATCACCCTTTTCGAACGTTGGTTCTATCTCAATGACGTTGTCAAAGATCTACCACCTTTGATCAAGGAGTTCTACGGATCCAATGAGTTCAAGACAGGTACATGACTGGAAGTCTCCCACACTTTCTTAAAATTTTTCAGGTAAACCTGGAAAGGGATCTTTTGCTGTGACTGCGCCTTATGAGGCCAAATGGGTTGATCTACCTCAACCTATCAATCGCAAAGAGTTCATTTATGATCATATCAGTGAAGTCAAAAATGGTCCGGTGAAGATTTATGGTGCTCCAGAATACAAAACAGAGGTCATGTTGCTTGGAGAAGGCTCGTATGACTTGGAAAGTGGAGCTGTGGAGCTATTGATCTGGTTGCAAGAAAGCACTTTTGCTGTGATCGAGGAAAATGGGTTTACCTATGCGCTCAAATCGGAAACTATAGTTAGGATAAAACCAAATACCAGGTGAGGAAAAGAAAAAAAAAGAAATTTGGAGGTATGGAGAATTGAACCCCAGATTTCTCACACTGAGCTATACCCCCTACTATCTCTTCTTTAAAATTTTCCTATAAAGTTTTTCATTTTTCCAGATCTCTTCTGAACATCAAAGGTGGATTTGTGATAACGATTCGAATGATAGCATAGAACAATATTATGTTGAAAAACAAAAGACTAATAAATTTTTTTTCTTTATTTGTCTTCATACGTATTGGCATGTTCTTGACGTTATCAATGTGGCAATTTTCGACTGGAACAAGGTTTTACTTTTTTATCGCGGAGCAAGAAGATTAATCTGTTCAGAGTTTTTATTGTTATCAGTCTTTTTCCGTCTTTTTTTTTGATAATGAGGAGGGCATAAGTCCTGTTTCAAATGTTGCCAGTTCGACAAAAAATTTTTTACTCTTCAATTTCACGTAGTTTTTTTCTTTGGAATTATTTTCTTTTAAAAATGTGCGTTGAAAAAATAGGGGTCCTTGTTTTACCTATTTTTAGAAAAAATAAACCTATTTTTTAGAAAAAAAAAAAGTATAAATTATAATTAAAATTTCATTAATGAACTAAATTGGACCCTATTTTTATGGAGGACCCATCGGACAAAAATTAGAACCCTATTTTTGTGAGGGACCCATAGAACCAAAAAAGGGGTATCTTTTTTTGTTTGACCTCGTTTTGGGACTGGTTATAAAGATCAATCGAGAGAATCTAGTTTGAACTGAAGTCACCACTTTCAACATGAAAACCCCAAAATTTTGAACCACAATATTTTCAGCAAAGTGAGTTTCAGCATGTTGAATTCTATCATGAGCAGACTTAGCACACGTTGAAAAGAGAAGTATATTTCTATTTTTCACGTGATTTTTTTTCTCTCGGTCTCTATACAAATTTAAATTCTCCAATCCAAAAAAGTTCACTTGAAAAAACAGAAAATATTCATATTTTTGAAACGTGTGCTGAATCTGCTCTTGCTTAAATTCAAATAACTGAAACTAAAATTGGCCATCGACTCAAATCGACTTACGAAACTTTTTTCACCCAAAAAGTGAAAATCGTGAACTGTAGCTATGTATATAACATGTTAAAAAAGCGAGAGCTACTTAATCTAAAAGGGGCTTTTAAGACATCAAAGTCTTAAAAATCGATTTGAGTCGATGCCCAACTATAGCTGAAACAGCTTTGTCCTCAATTTTCAGCTAAGGGTGTTGCTTTAAAAACAAACTGTTAAACCCCCAAACCACGTGAAACTTTGTTTCTTGATGTCAGAAATATTAAGCGCCTTATAAGCGTTATCACTTTTCAACCTAAATTTAAATTCTTCAGATATTCGTGATTATGTACAGAATAGCCCGAACCACCGGAAGCTAGGTTGAGAAAAACTTTAAAATTGAAAGAAAATAAGTATCATATATTTTCATTAATTATATGTAGTCCAAGTTTTCACCCTTGATAACTAATAACTTCTTTTAACTACACAATTTGATATGCACTATGTCTTCTCCTACTACCCAGAACACTACACATAAGACACTACACTGTACCCTTCTCGAACAATCAATACATTATTTTTTTTATCAACATACCTTGTCTTCTTCTTTCACTAATTTATTTGATCACTACACCCACAAATGTGGCCATATAGTCTCCTGACCAACTTATTTACAACTCTCTCATTTTATGATTTCTTCTCCTTTTCAAAATTACAAGATACATTTTCAGAAGAAGAAGAAGAATCATGCCACATTCTTCAACCTACCCACCGGTCAATCTTCCGAGCCGCCCGTTCCATCAACAACTCCTCGATTCGATTGACAAAACCATCGCGGATGGCAAGAATAAAATCGCATTTGTAAGTAAACTACCCTTGGGGGCAAAGAACATCTTTCGTTTTTTTATAGATCAGTGGTGATAACCCGAAGTTCACTTTGTCTTATGAGCAATTGAGAAAAGATGCATACGCAGTTGCCACGTATTTGCACAATATTGGATTCAAGGTAAAAAAAAATTATAAAAATTACTGTAAAATATGGTTTTGTTGCAGAAAGATGTTGCGGCGGTGGTTCTTCCAAACGTATTCCACTACGCTACGTTTTATATTGGAGTTTCGTTGAATGGTGGAGCTATTTCTGGAGCAAGCGCCCTTTTCACTGATTGTAAGTTGTAGAATTGAATATTCTAGACTTTTAGCTGAAAATTCCCTCATCAAATTCGATTTTAAAAAGTTGTTTGATGTCACTACTTTTTTAAGATCAATGAGCAAGTTCTAAATTTTCTGTGCAGGTTTTAGTGCACAAAACGTGAGCTTAATTTTTTTTTTTTTTTTTGAATTTACCACTCCTTTAAGATCAATGAGCAAGTTCTAAGCTTTCTGGTAAGAATTCCTCTGACCGTTTTACTATACAAAAAGTTCTTTCATTTTTAAAATCGAAAAATTTGAATTTTTGTGGTCACCACTTCTTTGAAGCGATAGAGCAAGTTCTGAACTTTCTTCAAGAATTCCTTTGCCGGTTTCAACATATTAAAAGTGCTCTTTTTTCAAGGTCAAAACAATTGAAAAACATTTTTTTGAAGTTACAACTCATTCAAGGCCAATGAGTAAGCTCTAAGTTTTTTCTAGTTCGTGGTGTTATTCCCTTCAATGTTGAAAAAATGACTTCCTTGTTATGGGTTGATGTCAAAACATGTTTTCAATATATCACTTGTGTGACAGAAAAATGCACTTTCAATTATTACCTACCCCCTTAGTATGTATAAATTTATGAGTTGAACGTGTATAAAACTAGATGTTTTCCATAACTGACTTATTCACAAATAGATTTATCATATTTAACAGAAGTCACTTATAACAAAAATCTGAATTTTAGACGAGCTTCAACGTCAATTCGTCGACTCGCGCGCTAAAGTCGTCCTCACTTACGAGGACTTCCTCCCCAAAGTACTTCTCGCCGTCAAACAATCGCCCACCGTCCAAAAAGTCATCGTCATCCCCAACCCAATGAAATCCAACCTCCCCGACACAGTTGTCTCATGGCAACAAGTCGTTGCGACCCCGATCACAGCTCTGCCTCAAGTCAACATCGATGTTCATAATGATATGATCGTGTTGCCGTATTCCAGTGGAACCACCGGACCACCAAAAGGTGTCATGTTGTCCCACTATAATTTCTCGTCGATGATGAGCATGTATTTGACGTAAGTTAATCTTGGCACTAAGAAAAAACACTAAAAATCGTGTTGCAGAACTGAAAAAGTGAATAACTTGGATGTTATCGACCCCAACTGGGATACTTCAAAAGAAAAGGCTCTTCTATTCCTCCCATTCTACCATGTCTACGGTTTCGGCCTCCTCAACCATTGTATGATGAAAGGAATGACTGGAATTGTTATGAGCCATTTTGAGCCCAACAATTTCCTCTCAGCTGTGCAGAACTATAAGGTAACTATTATATTTTAAGTCATGAGCACACATCAATAAGACAATTTTCTAGATCCGCATTCTCTGCCTGGTTCCACCAATCATGGTGTTCTTGGCGAAACATCCAATCTGTGCCAAATTCGACCTTTCCTCTATCCAAATGATTATGGCCGGTGCTGCTCCAGCGGGCAAAGATCTCATTGAGGAGTTGATGAAAAAATATCCAAATTTGAAGCATATTCAACAGGGATATGGTATGACAGAATGTTCAATGGCTAGTCATTTGCCCGATTTGAGAAATCGCCAACCTTATGGAAGTGTTGGCAAGTTGGCTCCAAATCTTGTTATGAGAGTGAGTTCATGTCAAAGAGCAAGGGTTTTCGAAACCAAAAATCTATTTTAGATCGTTGAACCTGGTACAGACAATGAGCAACCGGTAAACGAGCGCGGTGAGATTTGTGTGCGCGGACCGACTGTAATGATGGGATATTTGGGAAGACCAGAAGCTACGGCCAGCACAATTATTGATGGATGGCTACACACTGGTGATATTGGATACATCAATGAAGATGGCAATTTATTCATTGTTGATCGCTTGAAGGAATTGATTAAAGTCAAAGGATTACAAGTACCACCAGCTGAATTGGAAGATCTCCTTCTATCCCACCCAAAGATCCGAGATTGTGCTGTTATCGGAATTCCGGACGCAAAAGCTGGCGAGTTGCCAAAAGCCTTTGTTGTGCGAGCGGATAATTCGTTGAGTGAGAAGGATGTTCAAGATTTTGTGAAACGTAAGTTTTCTCATTTTCTTAGTCTCATAAAACTTCAATACATTATTTCAGCAAAAGTGTCGGCTTACAAACAACTTGCGGGAGGAGTCGAATTCATTGAAGAAATTCCGAAATCGGCGGCTGGAAAGATTTTGCGCCGTTTTTTGAGAGATCGCGCTAGTGCTAAGATCTAATTTACTTGTAGTTTTGTGAATATTTTCTTGAACAATAAATGTATTACTTTATAAATTTTATTACAAACGTTTTTTTTTCGGGATTCCACCATTTAGAGTGTTAATTTTACTCTCGGTTTGCAAACCGTTAAATATAAAAGATTTTGATTTTAGGGCCGAAACTTTATTGAACTCGAAATCTATTTTTTCTTTCAAAAATCTGCGGCTTATTCAAAAGCCAGAAAAAAACGTCACTTTTTCAAATTCGAAAAAAAATTGAGAGTGAAAAATATGCGCCAGCACACATAGAAGACTGACACGTGTTTGTTGACATTTTCGAAAAAAATTTCTTTTCTTTTTTTTCTCCTTTTTTGTTTGTCACGGATTTTCCCACAAATCAATGTTTTTTAAGTTCTATTTTTTTAGTTAGAAAAATTCACGATTTTTTGCTCTATAAGACACTCAATTCGATGTAAAAAAAAGTATTTACTAATTCGTTTATTTTTTTTAGATTCCTAAAACGATGAACAAAAGGGATTTGAAATCCTTGAAAGACACTTTGGGCAAACAAGGGTTGACATTAGATGACTTGGAAGGTTCATCTTCGTCAAGCGTATGCGACACAGGAATCGTGGACCTACAATCATTCACTTTCGAAGTTAATACAAATACCGAAGATGGTTGGTACGTTGGCTATGGTGTAGAATACAATGGCGTCGGTATTTCCAATGAATGTCCCACATCTGAAAGCGAGGAAGAAGCTGATCAACGGGTTGAAGAACAAACTAGTGGAGAAAGTAGTGGATTCAGCAGTGACCCGCCTTCTGAAGATGAACAAAACGCGGATAGTGAAGGGAGCGGTGATGACGGTCAATTGATGTATAGTGCAGGAGAAACGATACATTTTAGTCAGGTAAAATTAATATTGATATAGAACGAATTATTAATTTACAAAAATTTTAAATTGCAGGATCTAACTCCTGTCTCAATTATGCTTCACAACAAAGAAGAATCTCGGAGTTTTGAAAAACCAGAAATCAAGTAAGCTCTCTACTTTTCCTATTCAAATCATTATAAAATTGTTTCAGTGGTACCAAGCGGTTCAAGTTATCCCCTAGACAATCATGCGAGCCTTCATCATCTTCCAATGGTTATCAAATGATAAACCCAGCTCAAGATGTCACCGATGAGCCCGAAAGCTCGCCTAAAACCCTGAAAACTTGTAGTAATGGTCTATCACACAACTTCATCGTCACATTGCAAAACGCGCCAAAGTCTGTAATGATAGCAACGTCCAAGAATTCCGATTCAATACCACTTGACGACGAAAAAATATCGCAAATATCTAAAGCTATGACGAGTTTCACTCTTCCAACACCTCCTGGATGGGAAAATGTGGACGATTCCAAACTTCTCGAATTTATTAAAAATAGAGTATCATAATGATAATGAAAGTTTTCGCAATCCCGTTGTTTTTTACTCTGCTTTCTGACGTTTTGAAGCCGTTTAAATACTTTTAATTTTGTTCTTTTCATTTGAAATGTTTCTTATATTCTTTCCAGATGACAAAGAGATTGTCAAATGATGTAGATACAGAGTTGGCGAAGCGAGGAATCTGGTTGGTCAAAGTTCCTCGGTATTTATCCGAATTATGGGAGGCTAATGAAGGAAATGTTGTGGGCAAGCTCAAAATAGGAGAGCAGGTATTTCGTGAATTTAGAATTTATTTCAATGCTGAAAATTCTGTTTACAGGTTAAATTTCACACCCAACAAGGTCTTCAGCAACCAAAATCCAGTCAAGGTCCGTCATCATCTTCGACTTCTGAAATACCAACAGAATACTCTTTCCTTCTTCATGACATCAAGAGTCAGACAATGACCGTATTGAGTGAAGATAAAAAAGAATTGGGAAGCGATATGAATGTAAAGACAGGAAGGCTAGCCATCGAAGGAAGAATAGTGAAAAAAGCCGAATGTCGACCACCAGCCACGCTCAAATATATGAAAATGAAGCAAGAACAAATAGTGAAAAATACAATGCCCAAAAAGAAAGTCGAATTGTTGGAAAAGGTTAGTTTGTCGTCCGGCGAAGAATTGTTTCAAATTATTATTATTTTTAGGCTGCCGTCAAGTTCAAGCCCGTATCCAACCATCCCGAAGATGTGGCTCGGCAACGTGCAAAGAAGGAAGGTGCTAAAACTTATCGTGCCGATCGCGATGTCCTTCGTGGTGCGCTTTTCAACGCGTTCGAAAAGCACAGTTACTACAGGTAAGCTTAAAAAATATATAAATAAAAATAACTTTTTCTTAAAGACTTCACGATCTCCAACAACTCACACAACAGCCAATCAGCTATGTCAAAGATGTTCTTCAGGAGATCGCGGTTTACAATCCATCACCACCACATAAAAGCTTATGGTCACTCAAACCGGAATATTGTAATTATAAAGTCAACTCGAGCAATTCTTAAATAATATTTTATCCCTTCAAAACGTTATATTCCCTTTTTATCTTGAATGGTTGAAAAAACCTTCCAAAATACATTTTAAGCTTCAACACATTTCATATAAGAATGTTCAGATAGTTCTTAAATGGTAAACTTCAATATAGAAAAGAAAACAATTCTAGGAAGGATAGGGAAAATTGAATCATGGGGTGAGTTTTTTTTCAGCATTACGAGAAAAATATAAGAACATTTTAGGATCGGTGCAAGTTGATCATTCGACACCATCATTTATGACATATTTGAGAGGCGGCCATATTCCTCATTTGACCTGGGACGTGGCGAGCAAACAGTTGGAATTGAGCCAGAAGCAGATTTACCAGTTGACCTTGCCAAGCTTGTTAGTTCCAATATTTATTCATTCTTTAATTATTCATACATTTCAGAGTAGCAAGCTCCGAGATCATCAAAAAGTTCGGAAAAGGCGCTGCAAAATTCTGTGCTATCCCTCAACAATCAGCCATCCATCTAACTCCAATAGACCCTCTCGGAAAACTCCCAAGCGGGTATAATGATATGAAATCGATTGCGATTTGGACAAAAAATGGAAAGGTTGCGTTAGATGTGGCTAAATGGCGCGAGATTATCAATTCATTCGGTTGTACGTCTTTTGAAAGTTTGGTGGATTATGATTGTCCAAAAGACGCTGGATCAAAAAGATTGCTGAAAACATCAGAGAGAACTAGAAATTTCTATGAACAATTGTTCGAGAATAATGAGAAAGTTGAGGTACGTTATTTGCTTGTTCCGTATTAAAAACCGACAAGATTTTCAGGGTTGTAGAATTGTCTCGCTTGGAGGTGGCTTCAGTAAGTATCATAGACGAAAATCAGCACTAGATCTAGGCCTAGGAGAAAATATTTCCGGATTCAACATTGAATTTCACGATTTCTGGGAAGGAAAAGAAGGAAATGCCGACACAGAAGAGATGGTGGCAATGATACAAGAGACACTAGAACCACTGCCACCAGGAAAAGTTCGAATTATTGCTGGCCCATTCCCTCCACCTCAAATCTTAACTCTTGTGAAAAGTGGCGTAGATTTGTTCGACTCTTCTTGGACTATTCTACTGGCGGAGGAGGGAAAAGCTTTCTGCTTGGCTGATGATTTTCCGGCGTCAAGTCGATATGATGTGTTGAATTTCAATGACGATAAGTTTGCTGATGACTTCACGAAACCTTTCGATCATTGTAAATGTTATACGTGTACGAATTATACGAAAGGATATTTGCAACATTTGGTGAATACGCGAGAATTGTTAGCTTCTATACTTCTTGTCATGTAAGTTCTAAATTTTTAAAATTCCAAACAAGTTCAAAATTTCCAGCCACAATATGACAGAATTTGATCGAATGTTCAAGCTGATCCGGGGTTCTATTTCGAGTGCAGAAGATTTGTGATAAATTGTTATTTGTTTTTATTATAAGCTTTACTACCTGTTTTGTTTTTGTTATGAAAAAGTTTGTTACGTTAATTTGGATTCTCTCGATCGTGTTTTTTGGTTCCACCGCGATCCATATAATATTTTTATAGTCATGGAAATTGTGACATACTCTTAAAATTTTTTGCAGATGTCATTAGCACAGTCGAACACAAATGTTCGGATGGATCGTCGATTTGACTGGGTTGGACCGCCTGATTCGGTTTCAAAGATTCGAACAATTATGTAAGTGTTGTTCTATTTTTGCAAAAAATGATTGCTCCTTTTTTGAGGCCGACATGGCTCTTTCAAAGTCTATTTTTCGTAAAAATGTGATACAAAAAGAAAGTCGCGGCGAAAATTCCATTCCTTGTTCATATTGAAACATTTCAGGCTTCGTCGCGTCGACAACGAGTCCGAACTCGAAAAACAATATCGAACCGCCAGAGAAGAACTAAATCAATGGAACTCGGATTTTTGGGCCAACCATAACACGTTATTCGATTTACAAAAATTCCAATATGTCGAACGTCGAAAGAAAGAGCTTGGACCACTCGAGCACGTGTCGGCGAATGATTTAAGTGATTTTTATCGCGATTTTCTGAATGATCGACATTCCGCCTTGATGAGTTATAACAAGTTAGTTTATTCTTTTGTCAATAACAAAATAAGTTGTTTTTTACAGAGAATGGTACACGCGAAACTTGGCGCTGATATGGCCTGCACTCAAAGTCAACGTAGTTAGATTTATGAGATTATTAAAAAGATAGGTTACTTTTTTGTAGTAATAATAAAGATGTATAGAACTAACTTGATGGTTAACCTTTGTTTAAAAAAAAAGTTTGTGAAAACTTTGCGATATCTTTGTTTGAATTCTGAGATCACATTATGAAATTGGTTGCAGATGGTGTCTGGAAAACGTACTGGTGCCGCGAAAAGTGAGTTTTATCTTAACAACGATGTAAAAAATGGAAATCGTTAATTTTCAGGCGCGCGACACACCAAGAAGTATATGAGAAAAGGAACAAATGTTGAAGATATTATTGATTCGATACGTAAGATTTATTAGTCGGTTTCTGAAGATAACATTTGTAATATTTCTAGACAAGGAGGGTCGTGAAAAGGCGACAGGAGGAAAAATTGTCGAGATGAAAGATGATGATTTATTCGTTGTGGATCGTGAAGTCAATTCGGACAAAATCAAATTCACCAAAAAACAACAGGCAGCTCTTGATAAAATTGGCAGACATGTTGACAAGGAAATGACTGCATTGCCGTTCCCCAAAAAACCTTCGGGTAAAGTCGCGAAGCTTCCAAGGGGGAACGCTTCGGTCAAAAAAGTGGCCAAGAAGCCAGTTGTGGCTAAAAAGCAGAAGTTTGATGTCTGGGCGACCGATCTTACACCAAAAGCTGATATTTCGATTCCCGAAGCTGCTGAGCATTACTTGAGATATACCAAAAAGAAGCAGCCAAATGCACCACTCAAATCGGTGACCAGTTTGTTGCCGGCTGTTGAAGTCGCGGCGGCAGGTGCTTCTTACAATCCGGATGCTGATGAGTACATTGAATACGTTGGTCAGATTGCTAAGGATGAGCAAAAGTTGATTGATCGAGAGGAGCGAACACGACGAGGAATTCAACCACAATGGGAGAAGGTTGCGACAGAACATGAAAGATATTTGGAAACTACTGAAGGATTGCATTTACATCCGGATTATGACAAGGAGGAAGAGGAGAGCACAACGAATGTTGGTCAGAAGGGTGAAGAGAGTAAGTTACTTGAAAAAAATGACAATTTCTACTATGAATTGAAGCCAAATATAGTTTTTTTTTTGAAGTTCTTCGTAGATTTTCTACTTCAATACGAGTTTTTTTTTCAGAAATGGTAGCAACTCCTGTCGCATGTGAACGATTGACCAAAGATCAGAAGAAAAAGAAGGCTAGAGCTGCTGAAATTGAGCTGGAAGAAAAAAGAAGATTGGCGGCTAAGGCGAAGGATATCGATTCGCATAATGTTTACAGGTGAGTCGAAAATTCGTGCTGAAATATTATAAAAAACTTTTTGTTTTTAGAACCAAGCAAATCAATAAAGAGTTGGATGAAGAAGATGCGGAATTGGAAAAGAAGTTGGCTGATAAGAAAAGAAACAAAGTTATGACAAAGGTGAGTATTACGAAAATATAGACAAAAATGTAGACCCCTTTATAAATGTTATAAATAATCAGAAAACGTTTGCTTTCTAAATTCGAATTATCGTTGTTCTACAAAAGTGTATAATTGATTATATATGCAAATTGTTTTTGATTGTAGATGACAAAGCGTCAACGCCTTGGACGCGGAAAATTCGAAGATGCTGAAGACGCATTCCTCCTCCAAGAAGAACTCTCCTCATCTCTCCGTCAAATGAAACCGCAAGGACACGTTCTTGACGATCGCATGAAGAGTTTGCAACGAAGAAATATGCTGCCAATCGGTGGAGAGAAGAACAAGAAGGTCAAGCAGAGCTTGAAACGCAAGTTTGTCGAAAAACGCACGGTCAAAGAAGTGACGAAAGGAAGTCGAGTCATTTAAGAGAATTGTTGGTTTTGTTATTCTACTGTTTTTTTTGTGTTATTGTTGAACTTTTTATTGTTGACTGATAAGTGCTTGATAACTTGAAATATAAATCTGATTAAGACTGACATTGCGGGTGTAGAAGAAGAGACGAAGCGAGAGCTGGTGAAGATATGTTTGGATTTCTTCTAATGGATACTGAATCAACAAGAGATTATTTATAAACTCGAGCAAGAAGGTAATCTCCGAAGCGACTTGATTCATTGTGCTTTGGTACTCCTCCCACTCCCACACTTCGACACCACCGATAACGGTCTGAAAAAATTAGGTCCTATGTTAGTTAGACACCAGGAAAAAATAAGAATTCATCATAAAAACTATTGTTAGATGCACTTATCAGCATATCAGCTATGCAGAATTAGAAAGGATAAATATGAGATATTTCGAAGGAGGATATGATGCTAAAGCCATTACCAATAAAATTCGCTGAAATCAATTAAAAATTGAAAGCAATACTGCCAATATAACAGTTCCAAAATATGAAAGCACACAATTTTTAAACAAAATGAGTTTCAGCTTTAAAAACATACGTGTGAAATAAAATTTGAAATTTAAAAAAAAATTATATTTTTTCGTGAATATCTTCGGATTAGATATTAAATAAAAATTAATGTTATTCGAAACGTGACTATGATTAGAATGACTCATCCTGGATGAGAAGGTAACTATAGTTCAAAATTAGTTTTCCAAGTCCGAGTAAAATTCTGAGAAGTCTGAAGTTAAAAATGTTGTCAATTTGTATAATGGAATTCTCATTTTAGCACTGTGTATTACTGTTGGCTTCAATTTTGTGTTGCTTTAAAAACTTTTGATTTATTCAAAATATCTTGAAGGTTTTTGATAAAATTTCTTGAACTGTACCTTACTGATTTCAAACATCAGAAATTACTGATTTGAAACATTATTTTCGAACATAAGAAAATGTTGAATGGCTATTCACAATTTTCATGATGAGTCATCAGAAGTGTTGTGACTCAGAGAATAACCTAAGTTTTTTCTTAAAATAAAAAAAATCACGAAATTCAAACTCACAATGAAATGTTTCCCCTTATTGCACTTGTGACGACGAATGTGTCGGTCAACAGAGGCTTTCATTTTATCGTATGACTTGGCCCGCACCTTAACAGGACATTCTGAACACTTGAGGTATCTTGGACTACAATAATTTAAATATATATATTTGGCAGTCCATGGTTCCAACATATCCCAATCTAGAAAAAAGAAATATTATATTTTCTGATAAATAAGATTGCTAACGAAAAGAAATGGGAAAAGATTCGGCGAAAAATGAAATGATGATGTACATTGCACAGACAGAAATCGTTTTTTTTTTACAACCAGGCCCTTTTTTTTCTGCCTTCTTTCGAAAATGTCATTTATTACAAAAATAATATGAAAAATGATAACCACAATGATGTTTAGAGTCCATCCATTCGTTCGAGAAGTTTTTGCTGGAAAAATTAATATTTGAAAACTGAAAACTATACTGGGAGTAAGAGCATATCGAACTGAAAACAACTTGAACTAACCCCAGCTTTTGATCTCAAAAATTGTCGGGCTGTGAGTGCCATTGCTTCGTCGATAAACAAAATATGATTACCATTCCGAGTTTTGACTACTATAGCTGGTAACACCATCACATTTCGAATTCTGTCATTTTTCATTAGACTAGAACGTAGTCCACCTAAATGAGAATTTCGAATTCCACCTGAAAAAGTAAACTATTCAAAAACAACAATATAACTATCAAATATTACCTCCATTGTTTGAAGAGTGGTCAGGTAGATGGGGTGATCCTGGCATTCTAGGAGGATGGGGAAGTGTATCAGGGTTTGATGTAGAATGAGAGGGATCTGTGGTGACTGATGGGAAAACTGTCGATGGACGTGGAAGTACGGTAGCCGAGCCAGTACCTGAACCAGGTTGAGATGTCTGTCCAGTGACTCCAGATGGATTGATTGTGGTACTTCCAGATTGACCAGTACCAGAACCAGGTTGAGATGTCTGTCCAGTGACTCCAGATGGATTGATTGTGGTACTTCCAGATTGACCAGTACCAGAACCAGGTTGAGATGTCTGTCCAGTGACTCCAGATGGATTGATTGTGGTACTTCCAGATTGACCAGTACCTGAACCAGGTTGAGATGTCCGTCCAGTGACTCCAGATGGATTGATTGTGGTACTTCCAGATTGACCAGTACCTGAACCAGGTTGAGATGTCAGTCCAGTCACTCCAGATGGATTGATTGTGGTACTTCCAGATTGACCAGTACCTGAATCAGGTTGAGATGTCCGTCCAGTGACTCCAGATGGATTGATTATGGTACTTCCAGATTGACCAGTACCTGAACCAGGTTGAGATGTCCGTCCAGTGACTCCAGATGGATTGATTGTGGTACTTCCAGATTGACCAGTACCTGAACCAGGTTGAGATGTCCGTCCAGTGACTCCAGATGGATTGATTGTGGTACTTCCAGATTGACCAGTACCTGAACCAGGTTGAGATGTCCGTCCAGTGACTCCAGATGGATTGATTGTGGTACTTCCAGATTGACCAGTACCTGAACCAGGTTGAGATGTTTCTTCTGTGATTTCAGCCGGTTCGTCAGTAAAATCTGTCAGTCGAGATTGTTAATATAGACAGATAAATGAAACGCTATACCTGTCGGCTCTACGTAGTCATAAGTCACACTCTCTGTTGACCGCCTTGGATAAGATGTTACAGTCACTGCCATTGTGGATGATTCTGCAATTAGTTTTTCGTTTTTCATTATATAATGCTCGAAAGAGATTCAACCTGTCGAATCTGTGGGTAGAGACCAGTTCCCCGTTCCGTTTCCATTTATTCCCGGAGCTATTGGCGGAATCGTCGGTGGCAAAATGGGATCTTTTACTTCAATCATTCTGATCGTCGGCCGGGGAGTTATTTGCAATTTGACAGGTTTTGGCTGAGCTTTTACGACGGTGAATGTGGTACTTTGAGCCGTATACATAAAAGGCAAATATAAAAACAGAAACAGAAACAGTAATATTCTCATTTTGTCAAAAGATGGTTAGAAAAATTCAAAGAACACATCGACATATATGTGTATGTGTGGAAACAATACTATTAATTGAAATAAGAGGTTTTTGCAATAGGGAAAATCGATAATATTTTTAAAATGGATAAAATTTGGAATTTTAAAATTGGTCCCTCGGGGACATGAAATCAAAACAATATATATTTTCAAAAAATCATAAGTCTAATGAGCCATAAATCAAACGTCAAGCTATTGAGACATCTCAAGAGATGAATATGATTTTTTTTCGTTTATATTTTTTGAACAAAAATAAATATTAGGTGTTCACCATGAATTGTTTTGAAGAAGATGTAAACTAGATACACACTATGTATCTCCATATTACTCTGGGACGCTTAAAGCAACACGCTAAGCTGAAAATCGACAAAACCTATAGGTAACGAAATTTAATACCATAAAAATATGATTATTTTAGTTTTTTAAATGAACTTTTTTTGGATTAGAGACTCGAAAATTGTATAGAGACCGAGAGAAAAAAGTTGACATGAAAAATAAAAATGTTAATATGCTTGAAACGTGTGCTGACTTTGCTCCTGATAAAATTCGAACGGCTGAAATTCACTTGGCTAAAAAAAAGGTTTTATATTTTGGAATTCTTGTATTTTCATTGTTAACTTCAGTTTGCAATAGGTTTTTTCAATTCATCCATGGATTCTTCTTCATCTTCTTCCTGAAAACTTGCATATTCTCCATAAAAAGTTTCATAAATTGCGTTCACGATACATTCATACACCTTGACAACTCAAGCTCAAATTTATTTTTGGATTCATTTTAAAAGACAAATGTTTTTCAGAAACTTTGCATCATTTATACCAGTCCTTGTGTCTAAAAAATTATAATTTTTCATTGAAGAAAAGTTCCCAGTCCGACCATGTGTTACTTTTCCTGACCACACTAATCTGTTGTTGATGTTTTTTGAAACATTCAAATGTAAACAGTGAAAAAGAATTTTTATGATTATTCATATCATCATCACAAGTAATACATTTTGAACTGAATCAGTCGAAATTAACATTATCTTCAGAAAATTACTCATTTATTTTTATATGTAATTTAGAATCCCGGTTTTCATCCCAATGTTCGTTTATTTTTTGATCTTCAACGTGTTTTGATTGCGAAAACCACGATACAATCATAAAAATACTATCAAGCGATCACATTAAAAACACAAAATTGTCTCACAAAACTATACACCTGAAAAAACCTTTTCCTTGTCTCGAAAACACGAACAATGATGTATGTAGATTTTTTTTTTGAATTATTAATACATGAGAATATACCATATCAAACCCCCCCCCTTTATGCCTATTCACATTAAATTTCCTTTTCCATTTCCCAGAACAAACCAATTTAGATAGGTAGGTCAGTTACCTTTTCTAATTTAAAATCCACTGGTTTTTTGATTCGGACTGGGGCAGTTTCACTGTTTGATGTTTACTTTGTAGTATGTTTTTTTTTTGGATAATTTTACGAATCATAAAAAATAATAAATACATTCAGACAAAGTTGGGTAAAAAAAAGCGATTTTTAAAATTTTTTGTCTGAGGAAAACAAAAGAAAAATTGTCCAAGAGAAGTACACAATGTGTCTGGTTAATTTTCGTGTCCTCAGAGCAAACGATAACCCGGAGTCTCTGGTTCGGTTCCCCATTGTGTCGATTTTTTATTTTTTTCAAATATGGATACTAAAAGATATTTTCTCCTCTTTGAGTTCATTTTCGAAAAGAGAGAAAAACAAAAAAGCTCAATTTGAAACAATAAAGTTTTGTCTTAATGGGTAACCGAACCTGCGACTCCACATTGTCGTTAGCTCTGTCAGAAGGCGTTTTGGTTTTTTTTTTGAAAGTTATTCTGAAATTTTGCAAAAAAAACTATAAATATGAGCTTAGCTACATTTTTCGAAATAAAATTTAAGAAAATGAATATGTTTACATTTCTCCACATTTTAATACATTTCTTGTCTTTTTTTGATTTTTGTATTTAAAAGATTTTTTCAGAATGTTTCTTAGTGGTTTAACGATGAGTTTCTCTGCATTTCTTGATATTTTGAAGTTCAAAAAGCCCATATTGTACTTCTCTCGGACTATTTCTCTCTGCGTCTCTCTCAATCTCACAAATTGCTTCCTAACTACCGTATTGGTTTAAAGGGACACGTTAATTTACTTTAAAAAAAAAACATTTTTTTGCCTTTTTTTCAGTGTCATCCTCGAAATCGAAATGATCCTCGAAATTCTGATCCTCGAAATCGAAACTTGCTAAATCAAGTTTTTGCGGTTTCGTCATTGCCAACCCAACAACAAAAGAATACAAATGACATTTCGATTCTGAACTTTGTTTTCTTGAAATTTGAGTCTAGGTCCGTTGCTATGAATAGAATAAAAAAGTATCTTGTTGAAAAAGTGCCAAAGTGCACATTTAATAGCTCTTTACTTGAACAAAACACGCGTTTTATACACATTTTCTTCTCTCAAAAACAGATATTAATCATATACAAATATATGTATAAATACATTGTGTTATTATTCTTATTATGAAATTCACTCTTCTCTTTCTATTGCCTTTTGCTTTCAGTTCAATATTCAAATACATTACACCATTTTTGCTTATCAAAAGCAAATATATGAATGCTCCCTCCCCCCCCCNCCCCCCCCCCACTCGTCCCTTTCATTTTCCATATTTACATATCGTTTTCAGGCTGGCAGTTTTGGTGTTTGGATGTTGAGTAAATCGACAATATGCATTATTCTGCTCCTCTTACTTTGTATCACTTTTTTGCTGTTTCGAGAGAGTTTGTGTGATATTGATGGGAGTTATCAGTATGGGCTTAGTGAGTTTTTTGTTTATCATTTTGAAAAATGAATAAAAGTCCTGTGTTTTGATCAAAGATTTAGAAATTTTTGACAATTTCCTTCAAAACAAGATACATACATAAAAGTTGTATCCCGAAAACCAGAAAAAAAACTATACACAAAGTTTTTTTTAAATATTAGGACTGCAAAACGGTACCCGAGTAAAAATATATTAATTTTTACCCTTAAAGCAACACCCTAAGCTGAAATCGGTACCGATAAACGTCTATGATGAGGGCAAATAAAAATTTGCCCGCTAATTTAAAAATAAACTTCGAAAAATTAAATATTTATTTCTCATTTAGTGGCCAAATTTTTTTGCCCATATAATATAGAACTTGTTGCAAAATGTAACTAATACTACCAGTAAAAAATTGAGTTTCAGTCGTTTGAATTTCAGTTCAAAAAATACCTACCGTAATATTATCATATACTTTCGAAAAATATTACCATTTTTCTTCTTTTTTTACGTGTTCTTTTTTCTCTAGGTCTCTATTGAAAGTTCGATTTTCTAATTTTTAAAAAAGTTGACAAAATATTCATATTTTCTTGAAACTGAAATTCAAACGATTAAAATTCGTCTATCTGAATCTGAAAATGTTTAGATTTTATATGAGAAAAAAGAAAATTGATAGAGCACATTCTTTTGTGACACCAATTTTTTTTGGTTAACGGGACTATATAAATTAGAAAAAAAATACATTTTACAGGTTAAAAAAAAAAAAATTGAACCCATAGATCTTTTTGAGGCTTTTTTTATCCAAAACTAGAGATAGTTGTAATTGAGACCCTTCAATTTTTCTTTGATCTACGAAAATTTTCTAATTACTTATATCATTCCAGCTCTTCTTCAACTCCAATTACCCTTCAATATCACCAACAGAGTGCGAGAGTTAGCCAATCTCCAACCCTCCTTTTTCACCCCATCCGCTTCAGAAGTCGCTGATGAAGGAATCGACGAGATCCTCAATGGTCAATCTATTCTCTCTTACTACAAAAAACTAGCCAAAGATTCAGACTTAATAAGTTCAAGGGTGAGTGAAAAATGCTCCTTGGTTATCAAATTAGCAAGAAAATATCTAGAACGGCGTTCAGGGTGATGGAGGGATGAGTATGCAGGTTCTCGCCACCTACGCCTACAAGGATCACTTCTCGGCGGTCTTAGCGATCCCTAAGAAGATGGGATCGAAAGTATACTGTAGATATATAGACAAGAATGGGGAGGAGATAGGGAAACCTATGGAGAGTGTGATATATCCATTCTATGTGGTATATTGTAGCCGGCGGAATGAATCCACTTTTCTGGCTATCACAGAAAAAGAGACGGATGCGATCAACACGGATAATTCGAAAATATTGATCAGGAGGAAGTTCAAAGGTATTTTTTTTTTTGATATTCTCATCCAATTGTGTAGGTCAAACATCTATTTCTTTTCAAATTCAAAAATATGTATTTACATGTATTTCCACGTCATCTATAATGTGTTATCAGTGTCCGAAAAGGGCGTATTTTTAACAAGAAATTTTTTAAAGAGCACCAACATAACACGGCATTCTGTCTTGCACCAATTTATGGGAATGAGCCGAAATGGTTGCATTTTGCCGAGCTTATTGAACACTACAAACTTCAGGGTGTCACTCACTTTTTTATTTATATTCGAGAAATTTCGGATTATGACTATCGGGTTGTTGAGAGTTATGAGAAGACGGGAGAGGTGGAAGTGATTCGGATACCAACAACTAATAAGGATGTGATTGCGCAGCAGTTGATGGCAGTGGCGGTGAGCTCATTTTTGTTGAATACGTGGGTTCATCACGTTAGGGATTTTTTCACGCGGGTTTCCTACGTTATTTTATGCACGTGGTTTGTCACGTTATTACTTGACACGTGGATTTCTCACTTTATAACTTCAAATATTCACGTGTTAATTTTGACGTGTATTTTCAAGTGGTTTTTTCGCATAATTTTTTTCTCTCCACATAAATTTTTCACTTAAAGGAATTATTCAGGAATGAATAAATCAAAAAAAAAAACAATTAAATTTTAAATTCAAAACTCCGATTCATGAAATGGAGAAAATTTGAATCTATTTCTAATTTCTTCAAATTAGAAACCTGAATTAAGAATGCCACAATGAAAAAATACAAGCTTTTGTGAAAAAATATACACGATTTATTTAGTTTACTTTTTTTAGTCGGAAAATTTTTTTAAAGTTATTATCATTTTACTCCGAATCATACATGTGGAATCAATACTCTGAAAATGGACATTTGATTTTTTACGTGTTAAATTTTACACGTGGATTTTCTTTTTAGACCTTATTTTTCCACGTAATACAGTTTTTAAGTGTGAAGCCACGTGTATACTAATTACATGAAAAATCCACGTACAAAATTATATTAAGAATTTTACACTAGAAATTTCCACGCAATCATTTTCCAGCTGAATTTTTCACACAATACAATTTTCGAATTTCCACATGTAACATGTACAAAATTTTTTATTTTGCACGTGGAGTTTTCACATGTGAATTACACCTATGATTTTATTTCATTCATGTAAGCCACTATTTTTTTTCAGGATTGTCTTCTGAGAAGTCGAACTTTTGCGAAATGGTCAATCTTTGCTGACATTGATGAACGAATGATGATGACTGACCCATTGAACACAATTGACAAATATCTTCGAAACTTTAAGAATGAGTCCTATGGGGCGATTGCCTTTCCACAACGATGGATAATGAAACGAGAACTAATGCCTGAGAAATATGAGAACGACGATCAAGTCATTAACAAGCTCCCAACCCGTGTCTGGCATGAAACATCTGCTCCCGGAAAGAAGGGGAACATTGTCTGTGTGCAAGAGCAGCAGAATTGTTGGGCGAAAGTGATCGTCAACAACGAGAAGGTGATACGCATGCTAGTCCATGAGGTCAAACAATTCTATCCGGGATATAATGAAATGTTCCTCGATCATAAAATTGGGTACATTCGACACTATCGAGATGTTCATATGCAATCATGGGAGGCGAATAATCGCAAAAAATTGAGTCGTTTTGGAGAAATGTCTGAAACAAGGTATCCTAGTGTCTTGTCAACGCAATTGCTCTCGGGTGTGCTTGCTCGGATACATCAAGTTTACGTGTAATTTTTTATCGGGTACTTTTTTACTTAACATACTCTAATGAATTTATTGATTTATTTATTGATTTTTCATACAGTTCTAGTCACAGCCCTTGACACTGTGCGAGTTATAGTTCTTTCTGAAGTCTCTGTTTGACTCTTGAATCCAAACATTCTCTTAATAGCCAATCGATAATCCTTACTCATCCTATAATACACCAACAACGTAAACGACGATGCGGTGAAGATGAATGTTCCACAAGAGAGTTGTATAGCTTTTTGTGAGAATGGATCCATTGGCACGACGACGCTGAGCACTCCACAGTGATCAGTGGTCATCCAACCGCAAACGACGAGAAATACGGTGACTGTGAGACTTTTGAACACTGCTTGCATTGAAGTTTCTGCAAAATGTAGTTGAGAATTGTAGCAGTGATTTGTGCTCCATGCAGTTAAAAATTGGTCTATGGTATGAGATGAAGTTAGTGTTATTTGAATGAATGATCATTGATTTTCGAAAAAAAAATACTGGTGAAGTTTGAATTATTGAGCAACTTCAGTCGTTATTTTCTCAAAACCCAGAAATTTTTACGAGAAATCCTTCGAGATTAATACTAATTCTGAGATGCTCTTTCAAATGAGACCAAAAAAACCTCTTGGTGACATTTTAGGACTTTTGAAAACCTTGGGAACCCATGGGAACCCTTGGAAACACTTGTGAACCCTTGAGAACCCTCCCAAAGCCTTTTGAAACCCTACATACGAAGAAAATATATATTTTGTGTTAATTAGAGCGCATTTGCTCACATGGCCGACGTGTTCAATTTTCTGGACCAGTAAATTGTTCTTGCTCAACTGAGCTTGGGTCGGCTCACAAGCAATCTTCAAGGTGGACTGCAGAATGAGGGCATGCCCTTCTATTTTTCAACCCATCTTTTCTAGTACTTTGATTATAGGAAAACTCTTTACCTAGAGGTTACCTTTCCGTTTTTAATGATGCATCGAATGAGTTAACACTTTAATGGGCTTTAGTAACAAAATCAACACATAAAAAATTAATAATTATTTTTTCAAATGCTCAAATCAGAACTGTCCCGAGTGCCCTTATATTAGAGGCGCCCTTCTATAAGGGGTGATCTGCAAAATTAAATGTTTCTAAATTTTTTTGAATCTGCACACACCGAATTTTACGAACAATAGAAAACAGAAAGTCCAATAGAGCACACATAACCCATCGAAGAAAAACAAGGAAAAGGTTTTTGTTTGACCGTAGTGAAATTTTTTGCTCAACACGACTATTTTTAAGTAAATGTGAACCTTCTTTTTAGAGAAATCTGGATATATCCCGAAGTCCACCTTTGAAAGAGGTTTTTTTTAGTCTACTCACTCTTTGACTGCTTGATCCGATAGTAGACATAAATATAGATAGGTGGTACTAGTACATTGATAACGAACGATGTTATAGCAAACAAGTCATATGCATGACCAAGTGATTCAGGAAGCAAACAATAGACCACTCTGAATAGAACTATGAATTTATCACAAGGATTAGCATAATATACTAACCTATTAGGATCTCGTTGTCCTAAACCAACATATAGAAGGGATAAAGCGTAGGAGATTGGGAAGAGTAAGAAAATGAAGATAAATTTCTTTTTGTGAAATTCAATGGTTTTGTATTTCACCGGGTTGGTAATGGCGATTAGTCGATCTATACCAATAACAAGGACACAGGCATTTGAGGGAAATGCACCGAAATCAGCAGGAATGTTGATGTAGAAACAGAATTCTTGAGTTGTCTCGAAGAAAATGGAATATACAAATGCGAGGATATCTGTGAACAGAAGAAGGTCAAAGAAACAACATGCTCCGATCAAAATATTGCAAATTGATCGCAAATTTTTGCTATGGATAGTTGCTAGAACTAGGATCAGATTCCCTGTGAAACCAGCGATGAAGATTGAGGAATATAAAAAAACCAAAACTGTGATCAGAGCTTCCATGTTTTTTTTTGGGGGAAGGAAAATATTTTTGGTTTTGTTTTATACGAATAATTGTATTCTGTTATTTGTGGGGGTGTGATTTACCGAGTATGGCATTCTGACGTTGAATGAATTTAGTAGAATGAGGATAATAATAGGGAATGACTAGATTGTCAGGATTTTTATGTTTTTTTTTGTGAAGACCTATACCAAACATGGATCGGGTTGGGTTGGATCAACAAAACTTTCTCAGGAGTTCAGTTGGTTGACAAGAGAATAAATCAGAAGAAATCAAATCAGTGGTTAAATTTGCTTGTGAGCTGAGCAAAAACAAATTCCTCGCCTAGAAATTTGATTATCTCGTGAGCAATAACGTGAGCAAGTGCACTCTAATGAACACAAAATATACTTTCTCTTCTTTTGTAGGGTTTTTGGAGAAGAAGTACTCTTATTCAATTATATTGGACCCTATTTTTTGAGGTATTTTTTTTGTTAGGGACTCATAAGACATTTGGGACCTTTATACCCTGATTTTTGTATGGAGCCAAGGTTTTTTTTATATCGAATCATTTATTGAAAAGAAGAAAAAACTCTAGTAGTCAGAACACAACAATTGACGCACAAATGCACAATTCTGTGGGTATCCCGATTTTGAACATTTTTTTGTGGAACGAGTTTAACGAGTTTATGTGAACCAAAACAATGAACATCAAAGCTTATTAGTGGCCATCTGAAGTTTAGATATCATGCTTGTGAGTTTGAGAATTTTTAAAAAATTTCGTGCAACGAGTTTGAAGGGTGACAGTGATCTGAAATCAAGTTGGTCTCATTTGAAAGAACATCTCAAAGTTAGTGTTAATCTCAGAGGATTTTTTGTTGAATTTTCTGGTTTTTGAGAAAATAACGGCTGAAGATGATCAATAATTCAAAATTCACCATTATTTTTTTCGAAAACCAGAACGTTTTACAAAAAATCCTTCAAGAGTTATACTAATTCTGAAACGATCTTTCAAATAACACTAACTTCGTTTCATACCATAGACCAATTTTTAACTGCATGGAGCACAAATTACTACTACAATTATCATTATCCAAATAACTACATTTTGCAGAAACTTCAATGCAAGCAGAAGTGTTCAAAAATGAAATATATTTTCAAAAAGATGCTTATGGTTTTGGGTAAATTTATCTCCTGATTGCGGTCAATTCCTTGTAGAAATGTTCGAGGTGCTGAAGTTATACACTGGTCGATATCCGAACAACTTCTTTATCCCCAGTCGATAATCATAGCTGAAAAATAATTTACATCTTAGCCCTAACGCACATCTTCTCTCACCTCAATTTATAATATACCACAACAGTACACGAGGAAGCAGTAAAAATAAATACTCCACAAAACAAAGGAATCATTTTCGATATTTCGGGATTCATTGGAAGTACTACACTCAACACACCACATAGATCAGTGGCCATCCAGCCGAACATGATAAGAAGGACGGTTATGAATAGACTTTTGAAAATTGATTTGGTCGAGTTGGCTAGGTGTATTTTCTTCATTTTGTGGTAAACATAGAGATAGATAAATGGGACAATTAAATTCATAAGAAATGAAGTTATAGCGAAAACATTGTAAGCGTGGCCAAGAGAAACTGGCAAAAGACAAATTACTTCACTATAAAAATTCAAAATTAATGTGTATACATTTTTTCAATATATAATATACCTTGCTGGATCTCTCTCATAATAGCCGTACATCAAAATCGAAATGGAATATATCATAGGAAAAAGTAAGCATATAAACAAGTAGATTGGTTTCGACTTCTCAATCTTGGAATATAACATTGGATAGGTGATTGAGAGAAGTCTATCAATGCCAATCATCAGGGCACAGGCATTCGAGGCAAATGCCCCGATATCAGCAGGTATGCTCAGATAGAAGCACATCTCTTGAGAAGTGTTGAACAATACGGAGTATATTATAGCTAGACTGCTTGTGAAGAGAAGCATGTCGAAGAAACAACAAGCACCGATAAGGATGTTACAAACAGATCGGAGGTTTCTAGAATTACATATCTTTTGAATTACACTCTTCCCTTGGCCACTTACTTGTTGAAAACTGTCACTAGACACATGACTAGATTTCCTGTAAATCCAAGAACAAACAAAAAAGAATAGGTAAACACCAGGAACTTGATGTACAACTCCATAATGAATTGTGATTTTTCTTTTTGAAGAACAATAATTAGAAGCTATTCAAAAATGTTGCAATAAGTTTAATTTTCGAGAACGAGAAAGAACATGATGCAAAAATATATAATAAAAAAGAGTATAGTTATCAAAATAGTTAGTCTTTATACTTTCGTGAGAACATGTTCAGATTGTACCTTAAGAAAGAACATTGGAGCTTTAGGTGGCTTGTTGAATTGGAGCATGAAACACGTATTAAATTTTCATGAGATAAAATTTGAATTTAAAAATAACTATTTTGGGGTTGGACCAAAGTCAGAATTGTGTATTTTATAAGGTTTCATCGCTCATTTTCCCAAAAAAAAAACAAAAAGTAATGATGTTTCGCGTCATATTGAAATACATCAACCGTGGTCTTAGGCTTAGGCTAATAGTTTTATTTTAACCCTGGTCTTTAGGCTTAGGCTTAATAATTTTATTTTCATTCACTTTGATCTTAGGCTTAGGCTTAGTTATTTTATTTTGACCTTAGTCGCTAGGCTTAATAATTTCAATTTTTATCTTGATCTTATAGGCTTAATAAAAATAACTTCAAGCTTAGGCTTAGACCTAATGTTTTTAATTAGGTTTTAGACTCAATAAAATGTGTCAGAGATGTGTCTCTTTTTTGAAAATACTGAAAATGTGTTTTTCTATATTTTTCAAACAACAAAAACATTTTAAATGACCCGGCCAGGATTGGAACATATGTATGTAATCTGATAGTACTCAATATTCTAAGGTATAGTGAAACCATAAAAACTTGTAAAAAACGCTCTTATATGAAAAAGACGTGAAAAACGGACACAAATAAAATATAGAAATGGAGCTCGAAATGGAAGAGAAGAAGGTGGCCTAGAAACCGACAACGTGCAATCGCGCTCCATTGAAGTTTTTGAATTCAAAATTTTGTTTTTCGAACGCATTTTAATGGAAGTATATTATGAAAACAAATAAATAAGTGTTTTCGTGTAGTAAATACGTTGGTTTCTCCAAAAAAATTGACAAAACTGTCAAAAAAAAAACAAAAATTTGAATTCAAAAACTTCAATGGAGCGCGATTGCACGTTGTCGGTTTCTAGGCCACCCTCTTCTCTTCCATTTCGAGCTCCATTGCTATATTTTATTTTTGTCTTTTTTTTCTCGTCTTTTTCTTACAAGAACGTTTTTTACGAGTTTTTATGTGTTCACTATACCTTAGAATATCGAGTACTATCAGATTACATACATATGTTCCAATCCTGGCCGGGTCATTTAAGAAAAAAAAAACAAATTTATTTTCTAAGTGAAGAAAGTTCACTATCTATCGCTGTTAATGCTTTATCAACCAATTCACCTCTGCCTTCTGGAGTTTCCAACATTTCATCGATTTTCTGAAAAAGAAATAGGGAATATAAAATTATTTTTGAACATATGAACCCAAATACCTTAAATAAAAATATAATTTAATATTTCCAACAAGTTCTAAAATAAATCAAGGTGTACCCGAAAATATGAAAAATCAAAGTTTATATAGTTACCCAATCAATAAAACATGGATATTGATTTTTCTAGTACACCCATACTCACCAGAACTTTTTCAAAACCTTCAGACCAATCATCCAACTTCTCAGAAATGAACGATGTTATAAATCCAAAAAATCCTGTCTCCTCCTTGGTTCCATTTAAAGGCGCAGCATTGGTCAAAATGGAGAAAAATATTAGAACGAGTAGAATAAAAAGTCGCATTTGCCGAAATGAACAATTTCGAATCACAAAAAAAGGAACACGTTTTTATTTTTTTGGTCTTTGTTTTGTGTCAACGTGACCGTAACAAATCAGAAACAAAATGTATTTTGATCATTTTCAAAAAAAATGAGAAATTGTCTAATTGTATTCTTTGCGCTATGTCTGCTCAGCGGATCCAGATGTGAAGATTCCTATCTCAAAAATTTTGTAAAAACCATCTATGAGGACTCTGGAATCGGCGGGACAATCAACTCGGCGAAAGAGTATCTAGGAGGTCATGTGGAGGTGAGCCTATCCTGTCCAAATGAGCCTCAGTGAAATAAGGTATTTCAGAACGTGCTCAATGTGATTAACACCGGAGCGGTTTGTTTTTTGAAAAGTTGAATTGTATCAGTGAAAATGTGAATTTCAGAAGGTTGAAAAAGTTGTGAGCGATCCGACAGAGAGAAAGGAGTTTGTGAAAGAAGAAGTAGGAGAAATCGTTGATTTAGTGCAGGAATAATGAATGAAGAGTTTTGAAATAATTTTTTGAAATGTGAAATGCTAAACACTCTTTGGCTCTATTCTAGTCTAGAGGTCCCGGAATAATATAGGGGTCCTAAAATTATATTGTAAAATTTTTGCTTTCAAGGGTATTAAAATATAGAACCCCCTCGATGTGATAAAGCTTCCAAAGAAGACCCTATGGGAAATGTCTTCATTTGGAACACTATTTCTTCGAAAAAGTTTGTGAACCTTCGGGATTAAAAAATATTATCCCTGAGAATTTCTTCGTTCACCGTACTTGTTCGGTTCAAACCAAAACTATTTGGAACTTCAGATCAAATTTACACATACACTACTTGCGCTGATCTTTCCTGGGTTCTTGTAACTTTTATTTTATTTTTATGTATTGTATTTTTGTATTTCACACGTTGTCCCCAACGTATTTCAATCAATGAATAAAATAAATACTATCCTGGTAGCCTATTGTTCAGTGGTAAAAAAAATGTTGGTATGATTATTTATGTTATTTAATGACCATTCTTTTGAATAATGATTGGAACCTCTGAAGCCAGTCATAAAAAATACTACCCTGAGTTTAATTTACTAACAATCTAGCGACAAGCACGCTCATTTCCTTCGAAACATGCCCAGTTCTGAATCTCCTATTTTTACAGGTGTTAATCTCCTATTTTTACAGGTGTATATATATATATATCTCCAGTCATCTGGCCATTTTTGAAGACGTGTCACATGCCTTCTCGTGTCTCTATTCAACATCTGTGAATAGTTTTTGGCACCGCGCCAAATCTTTATGCCCCGCCCACTATTTTTGTCCTCAGCTCATTCATCGTTTTTCGACTACGCTTGGAGTTTGCAACAATGCGTGATCAGAAGAAAAGACGGAAGAATGAGTGAGTTTTATTTTGATCTTCATATGTACCTATAACAATAATCTAATTTGCTCGAATATTTTTCAGGTACGAGCGAAGGAGAATTGCTCGTCTTGACGACGCTTTTCAAAGCTTGTTGGCGTTGTTGAGACCAGTGAAAGAGATTCAGATATTGTCGCGACAGCAGGTTTTGGAGTGAGTTGATAATATTCTTTCAACAACAAAAAATTGACAGTGATTTTTTGCAGAAGGGCGATAAATCAATACAAGGAAGATTGTCCAGACGTCTTGGAAAACAACGACAACGTTGACAATGGTTATGTGATGAGACAAAACAACGCTGAAAATGAGGCAAGAGAGGTCTCTGAAAATGATCAAGAAGGCAGCAGCACTGTTCGCGTAGAGGACGATGAGCCAACTGATTGGGAGCAAGCGAAAAAGAAATGGCCACAACTCTACGAGAGCTCGGAAGCCCCCAGAGAAGGAGAAACGAGAAGATCCAGTTGCCACCAGCTCTACGACCAATGATTCATAAAAATTGTGAATTTTTGTTGATTTTATTTTTAATAAAATGTGTTATGTGAATCTGTTTCAAAGATTTTTGAAAAAAAAGTTAAGAACTTTTTTGATGTTCAGAAGACTGGAAATAGTCGGGCCCAGTTTTTCAACAATTTATCATCAAAAAAAAAAACTACACACATAAATCAATACAACATGCACATCTGGACAAGTTTGCAAGCATTTTCGGCGCGATCAAAGACAATTTTTTCGAGATAGACATTTAGCTTAATTGATATTGAATAGAGGTGTACTGTAGTCTATTCAATGCTTTCTGACGGCAAAATCTTTTTATATAAGCTTTTTGGAAGACACACAAATTGAACTGGGTGAATGTTTGGAAAGCTGATAAAGTTTATAGTTACCAAATAAATTAGCACCTGTTTGAACGGGTTGGTTCAAGTCCTGCCTGTATATAAGCCAAAATTCAACTAGTAAAACGCGCTCTATTGATAATCATGATTTTTGTTTTAATAAAATTATTTTTGTTCGAAATATCAATACCATAATCAATTTCCATAGGTCCGATAACCCCAGAAAACTTGTTTAAATTTTTTTTTTTTCAAAAATTAGTTTCAGACAAGTTTAAAAGGGAAAACTGAAGTTAAAAGATAATGCTAATAACCTCAATAACAGTTCTGAGAGTACTGTAGATCCGGTAATGAGTAGGTCAAAGACTACTGTAGATTGGTTGGAAGGTATAACAAAACAGGATTTTTTCTAACTACGTAAATTTTAAAGATTTGAGAACTGTATGAGTTCTACGAACTTCGTATTTGGGTGTAGCTTCAGTCATTTGTTTGAAAATTTCATAATCGATCCGATTTGCTTTTTTCTTCCAGTCAGAATCTCAGTTGTTACCCACATTTTTCAGAATTTGTCCACTTTGTTAGATTTTTAAAATTAAATCCTCTTCCCATGTTTATTTTCAGAACTTGTCCAAGTTTCCATGTGCCTTGAAAATAACCCAAAATTCTTCATGACATCATAAATAAATATGTAATACCTATTTTTGTCATTTTACCAACTCATTCACCAGATGAATTATCAAATTATAAACAGACTCTTCATTATGTACCCAAAAACACTGATAAGCAATGAGCAAACCTCAGAACATTGATGTTCACACATCTAAAATTTATCAGGATTTTTCAGAAACAACAGGCGATTCTACTAAAACACAAACATCATTGATGTTCTGGGTGGTATATATAGATATGAGTAGGTCACTTTCAACATCATTAATAAATATGTTTCGTCTCACTATTATTTTGGCATTGGTTGCTTGCTGTGCTGGTGTGAGCCAACTAGATTGTCCAGATCTTCTCGATGTTTTTATTTATGACCTATGCTATCGAGTTTACGTAACTCCCGCCAATTATACTGAAGCTAAAGAGACTTGCAACCAATCGAATCGTCCATTGGCAGTGATCCATAATGGATGGGTAGCCAGTTACTTGACAGGTAAGACCTTTATTGTTGTATATATCTTACAAGGAACAATATTTTTCAGCCACGGTCAACACTGAAACTGGGGTCAACAATGGTGCATATTGGATTGGTCTTCAACGCGCCTCCAACACTTCGAAATTTTACTGGGATGATGGAAGTGTGATGAACTGGACCTTATGGAACCTTGGCTATCCAAATGGTTACAATCAAGTGGCTACGAGCACTTTCAACGGGCGATGGATGACAATGGATGCGTCGGAGAAACACGTTTTCGCATGCAGCTTTGACCCAAAATCGGTGAAGACAACGACTACTAATGGGGGAACAACGATAACTGAGCAAGTGACTACTACTCAGGCTCCAACAACTTTGTAGTTTTTGAATAAAGAGTTTCTTGCAAAGAAGTTTGATTATGAGCTGAATAAAAACACTAATTCGAAAAGCCTAGACAAATTACACGAGATTTATTCATTATTCCAACAAGATCAATCCAAAAACTTAGTTTGTTTACAAAAATTTACAATAACCAAATGGCTATTGACTTCTTTTTTTTTAGCAATGTGAAGCATAGATTCACCTCTTAATAATACAAATTACACAAAACACACATTTCTCTTAAAGAAATGTGTGCCCGACAATAAACGGGTAGCGGACACAGATAAAACTTGTGTAAAAGGGGGCGTGGCCAGTGAACCTATCTTTTCGAAAATCAAATTTTCATCGACCAGAAGTGCAATAACGCTTTTTATCGAAGTTTTCGACAATGTATGGACCAGGAAGATCGCAATTGTTGCCAAGTGTGAGTAATTTTGGGTGGGAGTTAAAAAAAATCCAAAATTCACGAGAAAATAGAAGTTTCTTTGGAAATTTCAACTTTCCCAAAAAAAATTGGGGAAAAATTGAAAATCTTCGAGTTTTATTCATTTAAAACATTGAAAAAACTGATTAAAAACTGGTTATATGAAATTGCCATCACCTAAACTTTGAAATTCAAAAACAAAACGTGACTTCGATGGAATTCCAAACGATTTTAGCTTGAGTGCGATTTTTTGAAGAAATTCGGCCACGAAAAACTGTTAATTCAAAATTCTTTCCTGCCTGAGATATGAAATTTGGCTATGATAACAAGCATGAGGTTTATTTATCGAAGTAGAAAATTATAGAAGCAAGGAATTTTCATATTCCAAACAAGCTTTGACGAAAAAATGCAGCGTTTTATTGAAATCTCCTAGTTCTACGAAAAAAAATCTGGAAATCTCTGAAGTTTATCAATAAAACCTGAAAATTCTGTTGAAAAATTTCCAAAAATTCTCATAAACTAAAAGTCGAAATTCGCGAATCGAGCTCGAAAAAGAAAAAATGTGTCAGATGGAATAAAAAAAAATAATTTCGCATTTTTGGAGAAAATAGATCAAAAATATTATTTATTTACAAATTGTTTTCAGTCTGAGATTTGAAATTTGGTTATAGCGAAAAGCTTGAAAATTTTATCGAAGTAGAAGAATTAATAAGCACAAAAAGACATTAAATCTCTGGTTGTTTAGGATGTTTCTTGGGAGATTATTATTAGGTTTTGAAAACTTTTTGGTGATATTCTAGATATAGAACGTGAAGTCTAGGTTAATTTTTCATTCATGTTTGAGCTGAACTTCTTTTCGCCGAACTTAACTTCTTATTGAGCAGAATCTTCTCAAATTTCGTGGAAAAAATCGAAAATTTTTAAATTTTACGAAAAAAGTTTAAAAATTTGACTTAAACATTCGTCTTTTAAAAACCATATCTAAATTTGAACATTTAAAAGAAAAGAATATATCCTGACGGAGCTTTTAAAATATTCTTGCTTTCCTTTGAATTTTTGGAGTAGATCACAAAAAAGTAGATCACAAAAAATATTTATTGCTTATCCGGGGAGGTCAGTCAACGGAAAAAACTATATGTAGTTTGAACCGACGAAATAGCAGGTCAAAATGAGAGATTTTGAAACTTTTCAAAATTTGATCTACTTTTCGTTAGCTGACCTCCACGGATAAGCAATATTTATTTACAAACTATTTTCTGTCTGAGATTTGAAATTTGGTAATAGCGAAAAGCTTGAAAATTTTATCGAAGTAGAAGAATTAATAAGCACAAAAAGACATTAATTTTTAGAAATTTCTTACAAAAAAAGGCCTAGTTTCAAAGAAAAGAATAAAAATTAACGAATATGACGGTCACCTAGAATATTCAGTGGATAATTCTTTGTGGTTTCAAGAAATTTGTAGATTTTTTGAGACTAGTTCGTGT
This sequence comes from Caenorhabditis sp. 38 MB-2015, assembly GCA_900536415.3. Taxonomy (NCBI): domain Eukaryota; kingdom Metazoa; phylum Nematoda; class Chromadorea; order Rhabditida; family Rhabditidae; genus Caenorhabditis; species Caenorhabditis quiockensis. The sequence goes on along the minus strand of LR549139.1, from coordinate 18,838 downwards.
ATATTTTCGCCAAAAAATATTCAACAAGCTAAATGTTCTGAATATTTATTACTGGATTTCGGAAATCCTGGTATAAATTCAGAGCTGGTGATATTTTTATACTTCTAAATTAGTTCCTGGTGTCTGAAAAAAGTTCAAATTTTTCGAATCTGTTCATCTAGGATGTTTAGTGAGAAGATCTATGGGGTTTTTATAAACTGTTGAATGAAAATTCGAAACAAGTTTAGTGTGAATTTACGTCGAAAACCTTCAGCACATTTTTTCATTCAAGGACAACTTTTTGTTCTCTTCTCGGAATTTAAATCAAATTTTATGTGATTTTTAGAGAGATAAATTTTTTAATCGACTTTTTCAATTTTGTGACTGGATTTCAGACTTTAAGCTCATTTTTCAGGTGCTCATGATGCTTTTTATATATTTCATTTCAATTTTCAAAGATAGTGAATGCAAACCTTTCATTTCGATGTTCTCGAAAAATCTTCTTTCTGTTCTTTCATCTCCGATTATCCATTTTGTCCTGGAACAAGAAAAATAGCAAAAAAAGAAAGTAGATTTTTGCAAATCTCAATATTCTGAACAAAAAATCGAAGAATTATCATATCAAATTTATTGAATAATACAGATTTTGAGAAAACAATACTTTCTCTTCAAAAACTGAGTGATTTATATTTAACAAATTCGAATTAATTGGAGAGAAATTTTGAATAAACACCTGTATGCTTCTTGTGTGAAATTGAGATTGTTTTGAAAACGGTGAAAAGTTGAAGTCGTATTATTGATATTTTGTATCACGTACCGAGGCTCCGTTGTTCTGTCCGAAATCAGACTTGAATCGGATCTGTAAAAAATAAATGTAAATTTTTGAAGTGAAATTAAGAACAGTTTTTGATTCCAATAAAATTTAATTTGTGTCGAAATGTTTTGGAATTAGATTTTTTAAATGAAATTTATAAGATCACATTAAACTTCAGCTAAAATATCTTTAAAAATTTCTAGTTCAAGACAAGGAAATTATTATTTCCAATATTATACCTGAAGAAGCAATTGGTGTAGAATTTCCGGTGTTTTTGTCCAGATAACTGAAAAAAATTCGAAAAGAGTAGAACAAAAAATGGAATGGGATAAACCTTTTAATAATCCGTATTTTTGCAGGCCGCTGATACTCGTCGCCATCAGCGAGAAATCGTGGCGCTGGCCCAGTTGCGAAGACAACAGGACAGGAGACGAGAGCTGCAAGCTCGTGTCGCGGCGATCATCTCGCGTCGACGCGATGCCGCACGCCAATTCAAAGCGTGGCGTCTTCACAGGGAGCGTCGCAGTGATGAATTGGACGCGGAAGAAAGTTGGCTAGAACGGCGACAACGATTGGAGGAAGAGGAAGAAGAAGCTCGACAAGACGTTCGTCCACGAGTGGTGCCAGTCCAGGATCCGGAGGTCGACGAGTTGGCCGAGCGTTTGATGTTCGAGCTCGACTTGGATTTTGATGAAGTTTTGGATGCGGCTATGCTCAACACTCTTCCGGAAGCGCTGATTGCGGAACCGCCACACCCAATCATGTCACCACAAGCGAATCCAGCAGTTTTGCCACCTGCCGATTCTCCACGAAGAGCACATGCCGATACACCATCCAACTCGCCACCATCAACTCCACACTCATGGTCATCTGGCTCAGAGTACGACACCACTCGAGCCACCTTCTCATCGGATTCGTTCCATTCTGCGCGCTCAAGGATCTCGTCATCTTCCTCTTCGTCGTCGTGGTCTTCATCACCATCATCACTAGCTCAACGACTCCTCGTTTCGCCACAACGAAGTCCAAAACCATCAACTTCCGGTGTCAATAACGATGGTTAGTTCTTTCCTATAATAAAAAATTATTTAAAAAGGAAAGTCTTGAAAACTAGACGGTTTTTTTTAATTTCAAAACATTTTGAACTGAAGTCCAGAGAAAAATAGGATATTTCTAGTTTTTTATACAATATTTTCATGTTTTTAGGAATTTTCAAACCTATCGGACTAGATTTTAATGAAAACAAATAGGGATTTTCGTTATTTTTAGGTCGCATTCTGATGAAAACACCAGTACATATTTTAATTCAAGATTTAACAAACTTCATTAAAAAACTCACAATTTCAAATTCCAGATCGATTCGCCGCCAACGGATCTTCATCTTTTGCACTGGAAGTTGATGGCCCCTACACACCGCCATCATCATCATCATTGGTCCCGCCAAGACCACAACCATCACCATCGCTTGTCAATGTGTCGCCATCAGCAGAAGTTGGAGTTCCAGTGCCGCCAACACTCGAACGACAACCTGCTGTGGATGTCTTGCCAACATCGCCGCATTCGACACCATCACCACCACCACAATTGCCAAACACATCGATGTCCAATGCAAATGTTGAAGGTTTGTGATTTCAACCTGAAAAACAATTATTTCGAATCGAAAGTATTGCTAGCATTTTTCTTACCTTGAAAATCATACAACGATCCAAATTGATATTTTTCTAGACAGTTTCTAAATGGTTTTCAGCTCAGTTTTTCAGAAAATTTTCACTAACCAAGCTTTTTCACAAAAATACAGTAAGAACTTATCAGAATAAACTGGTTTTTTTTCAGTTCGATGTGCCGCCACCACATCGTCTTTGTCAGCATCTGGAGTCGATGGATCACCAATGCCAACAACAACATCAGCAACGCCACAACGACCATTGACACTACCATGCGTCAATGCTGTCACACCACCAACGCCAATGTCACCAGGTGTTTCACCAGATGCTTCACCGATGCGAACTTCATCACCACCTTCAGCGCCAGCTCCAACATCAGCTGGTGGTCCGGTTCGACGACCACGTCAACGTCGTGTAGTCGCACCAACAGATCGTTGGCTGCGACGACACCCTCGAACCCGACCTGAAGGTTGCGACCCAATCGATTTCGATGACGCTCAAATCGATGTCGTCAACGCTGGTCAATTGGTAGATGAAGTTGATCGTCTGATGCTAGCTCTGGTGGAAAAGGATTATACGAAACGAGGATTGGAAGTTGTGCAAGAAGTTAGTCGACTTCGGAATCGAGCTCGGCTACTTCAAACAACACCGCACACTCCAAGAGATTTAGAAGGACCGAACTGGAGATTAAACTGGTTGAGAGCCAAGTTGGGACTATCCAACTAACCAGTTTCTTCTTCTTTTTCTTCTACTTCTCAAGTAAGTTATCACCTTGATATAATGAGAACCTTATTTTGTTTTTCTCAGATCCTCTGAATATTGCATATCTACGCCACCGCCACCACCAATGCCAAATGTCATCACTCAAATTTGTTGTTTTGCCGCCAACAAACATCAAATTTAATTTTTGGAACACCAAGAAGCCTGCCAAACTTCTAAGGTTATCCAGCTCTTTCGAAAATTCATTTTTGCCCAAAACTTGCCAATTTGGTCAAATATTCTCGATTATTATCGATTTTCGAATACGGATAGAATTCATTCTACTCTTTGGACTGTCATCGATGATGCCATATTTGAATACATGTCTTCCGGGTTCAACAATTGTCCATTTCCGGATTTTGATAGTTGAGGTGAGTATTTTGATAATTTTTACAACAAAAATACTTACAATTTAAATTTTCAGAGAAGAATCAGCAAATCTTTGCCACTATTGCTGAACTCTTGTCACAAAAAGCATCATCTTCGAAATATTCACCACGCCGCGTTGAAACTTTGCTCAATCACTAGAAGATTATTCGATCGATATTCCACTAGCAAAACGCCAACAAATGCCCTTGGGCTTCACCAAAAATCGTGTCTACTTTGCCAGCGATTGATCGAAACCAGGATTTTTGTCATATTTCGATTCAGTCTCATCGCATCAGTTTTTTGATTGATTTCCAGTTTATCCAGGTATGTTTGCCAGAATCTGAGAAAAAAACGTATTTCATGGATCTCGATTTCTCATTACAACTCACAGTTTTGATTTTCAGCATGCCAATACATTCCACGTTCTCATCGCCAATTTATCAAAGTATGGATTATTAGGAGTAGATGAAGGAGAATCAAATGATTCTCGATCAAAACTCCGAAATCGGACAGATGAATCTAATGTACTCGGAAAATTCAAGAAAGAAGTTTTGGTCTCAACAACTGGAACATTATCCCGAAAAAGTAGAATTCTCGCTGGTTCAAAAATTTTCGGATAAATCCCACAAGAAAAACGGTGAGTTATTTCTAATGTTTCTCTTCAAATAAAAAAATAAATCAAAGATCAAAATTTTTCGAAGTATTCAACCCGAAATGTCACAATTCAAAAATATTTCACAATTCATCCAAATCTGTAGTTAATTGAAATTTTTATGCTTTCGAGAAGATAATTTTTGCATAATTTTCTTCTGAATACTTCAAAACTGTTGGTTTCAGCCTTCTCAACTATCAAAACTGTCAGAGAAACTTTCTAAACACTTCTAACATTCAAAATCTCATATGATTTTCTTTTTCTGGGTAGAGAAATACGACTAAATTTGAAAAAACGAAGAAAAAATAAAAATATTTCTTCTTTTCCGAGAGAAGTACACGAACAAATATGGCCTAGGAAAAACTCGGCCCGCTCTCTTTAGCCCACACACTCTCTCGCTTTCAGTCAATTTTTTTAGATGAATCTGGAAATAATTGGAAAATTGGAACATATCAAGATGAAACAATTTGTAAAAACATATTGAAGCAAAAATGAGTGCAGATTTGTTATGAAACATTTAAAGATTCTCTAAAAAAATGCAATTTTTTTTGTATTTTTCCTTAAAAATTTAACGAACTATGATTTTCAGAGTCCAAAGTTCCCGAATATTCTCGACTGATGACCATTGGATTCGAGGTGTCCCGAAAATTAAAAAAGGTTGGTTTTTTAAGGGTCAAGACTTTTTTAATTGATATTTTTTACAGAAAAAAATAAAAAAAAAACCTTCAAAAAAAAAATAATAATAAGAATAAAGAAGAGGCAGAAGAGGCAAAGAACCCCACTAAAAAAAACTAAAAATATTAACAAAAAAAGAAGAAAGCCCCAAATATTAATGTCCCATTCCCTCCCCAATTCGTTTTATTTTTATCCCCCCACTACCCCATGTTTATATTTTAAAATTTCGCCGACGAATTTGATGGCTTTAGAAGCTATCATTTTCGAATTCAGACTTTTTAGCGCATTTTTTAACCCGAGAAGGTGTAAAACTATATTCTGAGAATTTTTTCGCATTTTCAGAGTATTTTATCTCAGAAACCTAGGTTTTCGGCAAAGGTTCTGATGAAACATGAGAAAAAAACAAGTGAGAGAAACATGTTACATCTATTTCCAGCAAAATCTGTTGGAAATTCAGAAAAATGAAGCTGATTTTTAGAATTTGTTGATTATTTTCTAACCCGAGAAGGTGTAAAACTATATTTTGGAAAAAAAAGTCAAAAAATGAGGCTGATTTTCAGACTTTTTATCTTATTTCTTAACCCGAGAAGGTGTAAAACTATATTTTGAAAATAATTAAATCGAATTTATGGTATGTTTATTCTTCCTATCATTCTTTGTTGTCATCTCTAATTCTGTAGGTCCAAAATATCCCATAACCTCTGTTTTCAATTTTCGATGTGTCAAATCTTCATTCTTGTCCCTATACATCCAAGTTTCGAATAGAACCCTCCAATTTTCTGATCTACAAACGACCATCATGATTTCCTCACTGTTTGGTGTTTTTCTCACTTCCCATCCAATATTTTTACGTGGTAAAAATTTCATTTAGAAGCAGCCCAGTTTTCTTTATATTTTTCAATTCACACATTTTTTTTCATATCCAGAAATTTTTTTGGATTTTTTGTAATAGCTTGAAAATTTTATTTTCAGTTTTTTTTGTATTTCTATCATTTCATATTACATTCTTAACTTTCATGTTTTATGTCAATCAACTTAACTTTCAAGTTTTTAAAAGACATTTTTATTCACAACTAGATTGGTTTTCTGTATATTTGATATATTCTTGAATTTTTTTTCACATCTAGAAATTTTTTTTTGGATTTATCCTAATATTTTAAAAATGTATTTTGAGCTTTTCTGTATTTCTATCATTTCATATTACATTCCCAACTTTCATGTTTTATGCCATTCAACCTAACGCTTACATTTTTTGAAATTTTTATTCACAACTAGATTGGTGTTCCGTATATTTTGTGATATATTCTTGAATTTATTTTTTGTCTGATAGTCTTTAAATAACTTTTGATTTTGTTTCGTATTTTCTATTTGTAAATTTCCGATTTTGATGGTGTCCTGACAATTTTTGCTTGCAACTAACAAACTTCTATGTTTTTATAAATCACAAATTTGTATTGTAAATATCAAAGTTTCGACCTTGTTTTTAGTATCCTTGTTTTCATTTTGTATTTTTGTTATTCAGTTTTCATTTTTTAAGGGCCTTAAAACTTAAGATACATTTTCGATGTGTATATCAGATTTCGTAAATATCAAAGTTTCGATTTTGTTTTCATTCTATATGTTTTGTTGTTCAGTTTTCATGTTTGAAGATAAATTTTCGATGTGTATTTCAGATTTTGTCATGTTATGCTATTGATTTTTTGATTTTGTGTTCATCAGGTCATGAGTAATTTATTCCCAAAAATCGTGTCGGTACCATGCATTGTCTCAGTTTAATAGAGCTTTCTAGGTTGTTTAGCACATAAAAGATGCTATACAACTTCTCATAGTTCATAATCGTTTTTTTTTGTTGAACAGTGTTTGATACGAAAAGTCGACGGAATCAATCAATATAAATTGTGATGGAAATTGACAAGAAAAGGGCACAAATCAGCGAACATATGTACTTGACTTGAATTTGTGTTGTCTGTTGTGTTAATAGTAGTAATTTTGGAACGTTTCTGAGATTTGCAGTATTTTTTTTCATCTGGAGTCTAATTGAAGTTTGAGGACGAACATCGAGAAGAAAGTTAGTCTCGTGGGATAAAAAGAGGTCGTGAATTCTTTAAGATAGTGTTAAAAAATGCCGGAAAATATTTGAACTAAGATTTTTTGTCCGAAAAAAGGAAGTGGTTACAATGGGAATTTCCTGACTGCTTGTAATATTTGGAACCTAGAAATCAAATATGCAAAAAGTGTAGGATGTCTACAAAAACTATAATTTCTTGTTAATCAGCCCGAACCAAACCCATATCTACAAGGAGAACCACTTCGATCAATGCAGAAAAAGGACGGAAAACAAAGCTGGTAAAAATTATAAAGATTATTATTTACTTGTAAATAAAAAAATGATAATAAATCCATCAGACACGTTATTCGAAACTTTTGCGGATTTCAGCTGGGAAATTTTTAACATTTCTAATTTTTTTTCCTAGCAAAAATAAAGTATTACTCCATTAAAGAAACACGGACTTCTTATTTTTTAAGCAACAGCCATATCGAACAAATGCGAACAAGATAAAGCACACATCGCTACTTAAATAAATATGTGACCGACAGCAAGCGGGTATCGCGTACAAGTATGGTTTCTGTGTGAAGGGGCGGAGCTTATCGAACTTTCCGGTAAAAAAAGAACAAATTCTGGAATTTTAAGATCATATTATAGGTTAAAAATAGGGAAAAGACACCCGAACTGTTTAAGAACATCACTATGCTCTTTATTTTTTAAAAATTGCGAAAATTTTCTAAATGAAAAATATTTTAGACCGACAAATTTTTTTTCGAAAAAATTTTGACCTACTTCCCGGCTTAATCAGTGATAAGCTAATCAATACCTCAATTTCTCCCTGACAACAGGATTTTTCTATTGATTAGAAAACGAGATTATCGATTTTTCGAAGATGCAAAGAAGAAGAAGATCGCCATTGACGCCAAGAGTGAGTATTTTTTTTTGGTGAAATAAAAAAATAAAAATTTTTTCCAAAAAATACAAAGAAATTTTAGAAAATAAAAAATATTTGAGATTTTCTTTGCCTGGAAGTGATTTACCACCTTTTAAGGCTGAAAGATACAAAACTTAGGTTGACTTTTCATTTATGTACAACTTTTTTCAACGAAAATCGAGTTTCTCTGAATTTTACAAGTTTTTCGAAAAAAAAATCGATAAAAAATCAAAATCTTCAAAATTTATGAAAATAGCTAAGAAATTCGACTGAAACATTCTTCGTTTGAGATGAACATGACTTGAATTTTGTCATTTGAGTGAAAAATATGAACCCGGTGCAGTTATTAAAAAGATTTTTGCTTGAGTGTGATTTTTTAGTGAAAATCGACGACGAAAAATAGTTTGTAATTAATTTACTGGTTGAAATATTGAAATTTAGTCATAATATGAATCATAGGAACTATTTATCGAAGTAGGAGAATAAAAAACAAAGTATCTTTTGATTCCGAACAAATTTTAACGAAAAAATCTAGCATTTCTCTGAAATTTTCTAGTTTTGTAAAAAAAGCTCTCTAAAAATTTGAAATGAATCAATAAAACCTGAAACTTCCGACAAAAAGCCTTCGTCAGAATTTGATATTTGTGTAATCTTCGAAATTACAAAAAGAAAACGAATGAGTAAAATGGAATGAATGAAATTATGTCGTATTTTTTGGAGAAAGTAGATCATAAAAAATATATTTTTACAAATTGTTTCCTGGCTGATATTTGAAATTTCGTCATAGTATGGAGCATGAGAATGATTTATCGAAGTAGCAAAATGGAAGAGCAAGAAAATTTTCGAGAAAGAACCCAGCATCGAAGAAATAAGTCAACATTTTCAAATCTGTTCATCTAGTATGTTTAGTGGGCAATTCTTCATGGGTTTTACAACACCCTGAGAAGTATTTTATTTGGATTATTCAAAATTTAGCTTAATCTTTCATTTATGTTCTACTAAAAACTCATTTCACCAGAATTACGAGCTGAGATTGTTTGAAATGTATAAATTTTGCAAAACATCTGAGAATCTTTGAAATTTATCGATAAAACTTAAGAAGTAGATTAAAAATCGTATTCAGAAAGTCGCTTAACCAAAACTTCAAATTCAAAAAAAGAAAACAATGAACCTAATGACATGATAATATTTTTGTAAAGATAAAATAAATATTTTCGCACTTTTTAGTTAAAATAGATAACCAAAAATATTTCAGTCTGAGATTTCAAATATCGTCATAGTATGATAATTTTTTATCGATTTAGGAGAATGGAAGGGCAAGAAAATATGAAGAAAATTTTCAAGAAAAAAACCTAGCATCGAAGAAAAGGGTTAAAAATCTCGAATCTATCCATCTAATAAGGATATTTAGTGAGAGATCCTGTATGAATTGTACAGATTAAGCTGTATTTTATTGATGACTAACTTGTTATTCTATTTTCACCAATTTTGAAACAAGTTTGGTTTATATTTTCGCTAAACAATATTTAGAAAGCTACATTTTGCAAATTTTATGACTGCAAATCAAAACTCCGGGTTTGAACTAGATTTTTCGAACCTATCGATAATTTCATTCATTTTTATTCTTTCAAATTAGTTCCTGATTAAAATTTCAAACGTATGAAATAACAAGAAGAAAGAAACAGTTTATAAAAATAGGGAAAGGGAGAAACAAGTCATCTTTAATTCTGTATGCAGCAAGTTTTCACAAAAAAGACTTCGTATCGGAGAAAAAGCCAAAAATTCTCGAATCTAGTTTGCTAGGATATTTAGTAAGATATTCTTCGTGGTTTTTATAATTTCATGGGTGATATTTATTTGATGACTAACTTTATTTTTCTAGTTTTAAACTTTCAGACAAGTTCAGTATGAATTTTTATTTAAAAGCCTTTAGCTAGCGGAAAACATTCACAATTCTGTGTAATTTTTACAAATAGAAGATATTTTCTCATTCAAGGGCATTTTTCTTGTTCTCTTCACATAATTTCAAATGTGGGTGAATTTTCTGTTGAGAAGTATTTCTACTCTAATTTTTCAAATTTTTTGACATCAATAATCGATTCCAAGTTTTATTTATTTTTCAGGAGCTCATAATATTTTTGTAAATTTTATTTTTATATACAGTTCCAAACCTTGAATTCCAATTTTGCGAAGTTTGTCTTCCTTTTCCTCCATTTTCGATTATCCATGTTGATCTGGAAAACAAAAAAAAAATAACAAAACAAGAAATCAGATTTTTTGCAAATCACAATATTTTATTTAGAGAAGAAAGTAAAGAAATTAGATTTTTATTGGATCGGAAAACATAGATTTTTAGTAAGAGAACAATTACTTTATCTTTAAAACTAATGAAGCTTTTTTAACAAATTTTAAATAAGTTTGAAGATTGTAGCAAATATCTGTCTAATTTCTGCATGAAAATATGATTGTTTCGAAATCGAAAAGATGAAACCAATTGTCACACGTACCGGCTGAGTTGTCCCATCCAAATTCCTTTCTTTTTGAATCCAGTCTGGAAAAATCGATTTTATATTAATTTGTTGATATGGGTAAAAATAATAATTTTAGATTTTGAAATTCAAGAGAATTTAGATCATTTTAGCTTTGTAGTAGATTGTGGAAAAATGTTTTTGGAATGAGATTTGAAAACCATATTTTCAGTATTTTCAAGAACAAAGATTTTTTGGCTCCTGTCCAGGGCTTTATAAAATAATTATTGAATTTCAGTGATTGTTGAAATTTACAAGACAAGGTCAATAATAATTTAATCAAAAATATATACCTGAAGAGAGCATTGAAGTAGAGTTTTTCGCCATTGTCCAGATTTCTGTAATTTTAAAAGAGAAGAACAAAAATAAAATAGATTTCATACCTTCTAATAAATCGTATTTTTCCAGAGAGCCAATGCGCGTCGTATTGAAAGAGGGCGTCAAGCGCAAGAGCAACTCCGACGCCACCAAGAAGCAAGGAGAATGGCGGAAGCGCAAGCCGAAGCGGAACGATACCGCAAACGCGAGCGCGTTCGCCAGTTCGAAGCCTTGCGTCGGCAACGGGAGCGACGAAGCCGAGAGTTCGACGCAGAGGAGACGTATTTGCTCGAGCAATTGCAAGCGGTTCGAGATGGACGACAGGAGTTGGAGGATGAGGAAATCGAGGCGGTTCGAGATGCCATCGACGACGGCATCTTCCCACTGATCCAACCAGTGGTTGTAGTTGCCGCTCCAGATGCGGATGTCGACGAGTTGGCGGACATCATGGTGCACGAGCTCGATATCGTCAACATGATGGATATCGATGTGGAGATCGACCCATTGGTAGCAGTCGAGTACCATCCAGCACCGGAAGCGGATCGTGCAAACTTGCCACTTGCCGATTCGCCAAGAAGATCACCGGTCGCAACTCCACACAACTCGCCGCCACCAACACCAGAAGCCAATCCAGCAGCTTTGCCACCTGCTGGAACACCATCCGGCTCACCTCCATTGTCACAAAGATCGTGGACATCGTCATCGTCCGCTTCCTCATCGTCCTCGTCCTCGTCCACTTCTTCGTCCGCTTCCTCGTCGTCGTCATCTTCCACGTCATCTACGTCGTCATCAAGCTCATCTTCATCATCGACGTCAACATCTTCTTCGTCTTCGCGATCGGTGAGAGGAAGTCCACCATCATCGACATCTGGTGTCTATTATCTCGGTTAGTTCTTTCCTGGAATTAAAAAAATATTTAGAATATACAAAACCAATGCAAAACTGTCCAAAAATTCTGAGAAAAATTAGATTTTTTCTATAATTCAATCAATATCTTCTGGTTACTGTCAATCCAGATGTTTTTTATAATTACATATTTAATGCATTCAAAATTAGGTGATCTTATTGAAGCATATCCATAAGAAAACAGAAGCAACTTTTTCAAAATTCTGATTGTTTTCTTGGGTTTTAAAATATAACACTTTTGATTTTGTAAAAAAAAATCGATTAACTTTTAGAGAAACCAATGTAAAACAGACTAAAAATCGAGAAAAATTAGAATTTGTCTGAAATTCAATCAATTTTTTTTGGTTACTGCGTTTTCAATTGTTTTGTACATAGTGATTCAGTAAAGATATAGGAGCCTACAGATTATCAACAGAACAGATACAAATATTTCGGAATTCGGATTGTTTTTGATTTTTCTCTCCTTCAAGTTTATATATTTTTTGAGGTATATTGGGTTTCAAATTAAAAAAAAACACTTTCTTATTTACCAAAAAGCTATAAATTATTTAAAGCTATAAAAAATATTTTTTTTGTGCTATAAATTATTTTTTAATCAAGATTTAAAAACTATTTCGTCAAAAAAGCTCACATATTTAAATTCCAGATCGAACCGCCGCCACCGGATCTCGATCAGATTCACCAGAAGTCGATGGAAGTTGGACACCGCCAAGATCACCATCACCAACAGTCGCACCAACACCATCAACGCCAAGACCATCGACGCCAATTCGGGTGAACGTCGTATCGCCAGCTGAAGTCGCAATGCCGCCAACATTGCGACAACACTCGGAGGACGAGGATGATGCCTTGCCAGCATCTCCTCAATCGACGCCGCCTCGATCACCGCAGCCATCGACTTCAGATGCACATGTGGAAGGTTAGTGTTTTAAATCTGAAAAAAAACAGATTATTCGAGTTTGAAAAATAGCGAATTTCTTCCCTGCAAAAATATCCGGAAAATTACCTTTATTTTTCGAAAAAATTTTTAAATTAATATTCAAAATTGTTCCTTTTCGAAATTTTAGCTCAATCAGCTATTTCTCAAACTGAATGCAAAACATGTGTTCAAAAAATTCGAGATATATTCTTTAATGGCTCAAAATGGGTCCAGTTATTCACAAAAATACAGCAATAATTCAGAAAAATATACACATTTATTCTTATTATGATAAAACAACAATTTGAACTTTCAGATCGATCTGCTGCCAACAGATCGCCTTCTGCAGCATCAGAAGTCGATGAAGAGATGTCACCACGTTCACCACCACCACCATCAGTGGTCGCCTTGCCAGCACCACCATCAACATCATCAATGGTCGCCTTGCCAGCACCATCACCATCATCACAGGTTCAGCCTTTGCCAATGGCACCTGTTTCACCAGTAGCTGCTGTTGTTGAGCCGCCAACTCAACAACAACAAGCTACGCCTCCACAAGTGGCACCAATATCGCCACAAGCTGCACCAACTCCAGCGACACCGGTTGCAGCTCCAACTCCATCACCTCTTCGAGTCGTCGCACCATCGCTAGTCCCAACACCACCACCAGTCGCTGCTCCAACTCCAGCACCTGCTCCAGTTCCAGCTCGAACCGGCGGACCGATCCGAAGACCTCGCCAACGTCTTCGTGTCGCGCCAAGTGACAGATGGTTGAGGGGCATGCCACGAACTCGCCCAGAAGGACCGGACGCCATCGAATTCAACGACGCTCAGATTCACGTCGCTGACGTCGATGAGCTGATGGATGAAGTCGAGCGAGTCATGCAAGTCCTCGTGGAAAATGACTATGCGAATCGTGGATATCGGGGTTTGGAGATTGTCCCGGAAGTTGGTCGACTCCGCAATCGAGTTCGACAACTCCAAAACCGTCCACACACCCAACTCGATTTGGAAGGGCCAAGATGGAGGCTGAACTTCTTACGAGCCGAATTGGGAATGCCCAATTAAGAAGTTCTTCCTTTTTCTTGTATTTTTAAAGTGAGTTTTGAACCAACTTTATTCCGAAAATAATATTTTTTTTTTCAGATCTTGTGAATATTTTTATTTTATCAAACATTGCCTTATTATTCATCATTGCCATCATCACCAACACCATTCGCCATATGCCATTGCCATCACCACTTGCCATCACCAATCAAAATTGTTGATTTGCCGCCAACAAATCAACATCTCAATTCATTCTTCTCGCCACCATCACAACCAAACTTTGCCACTTTGGTCTGTTCTGGCTGTCACCAATGCTACATGTCTGCCGCATTCATCAAGATTCGCTTTGAATCCGCCACTATTCAAGCAATCATTGGTATTCGGTTTATTGATAGGTGAGTGTTTTGATCTGAAAAACAATATTTTAAATTTCCTGATTTTTTCTTAACAAAAATACTTACATTATTATTTTTTAGCAAAAAAATCAGCTTCTTCGCCACCAGCTGATTTTTGAACGCAATCAGAATCATCCGATCTTGCCACCATCTAACCAGTCGCATTATCGATCCATATTCAACTAACATTTGCATTTTTCGCCATTTTTGGAATCGTCATTGATGAATCGTCATATGTTCATCGGCTCCGCCGCGGAATTCGGATATTTATTCAACATTTGATCGAATCCAGTGTCCGGCCACACTTCGATCCGTTGCCGCTTTTTGAATCGATGGATTATGAGCAGAGAAATCACAGGATTTTGGCCTCAGTGATGAATCAATCACCTATTTTTTATGACAAATTTGCTCGAAAAAGTAAGTCTTTCCAAACTTTTTGACTTTCAATAATTCAAATAATTTTCAGAGTTTCAAATTTCGAATGAATATGGAGAATATATCAAGAAGGAGCCTTGAAAGAATGATGAAGCTTCTCGATTATCTTCATCGGATTTTCAAAAATTGGAAAGGCGAAAGGAAGAATGAAAATATTCGAGTTCAAAAATATATATATATATTGTGACATCAGCGATGAATCACATTTTTTCGGATTTAAATTTCAAGAAAAATGGTGAGTTTCTTTGATTACTCAAGTTTTTTAAACTGAAATTCGTATTTTTCAGAGTTTCTGATCTACGATTCGAGATGAATTCGATGAAAAAAAATCTATAAATGTTATTCAAATCGTCGAGTTTTCAAAAAGAAGACGGACATGAAAATATTTCGAGATACGTTGGTCTCATGGTTTTCTCGCTGAAACTGGCCGCGTGTACTCTCACTTCATCACAAATCGTGGATTTTGGATGATTATTGATCGTGACTCTATCACATTTCGAACAGGTCACGTACACCAAATTTTTGCTAGCAGCTCGAGTCCAGGTAGGTGTTGTAAAATCTGAAATAATATTCTAAATTTTGATTACACTTGTAAAAACTTACGTGTTTATTTTTCAGCTTGTCAACACACTCCACTTCACCATCATTGACTATGAGAAGAAAACGAAAAAGGATTCATGCAGAAATGTGTTTTGTTGACCTATGTCACAAATTCCGGAATCAGATGAAAGAATTCAAGTTAATTTGAAGAATCGAGTAAAAAAAGTGACTTCGGCGTGAAATTATATCATTTTCCGAAAGAAAAAGACGAATTACGATTTTTCGAATAAAAACCTCAAGAAAATGGTGAGTAGCTTCAAATTTTTCGGTCTAAAAATTTTTTGGGATTCCTAGAAAAAATAGAGAGTTTTTCGATGATTAATATCATTTTGTATTTTTATTTCACTCCTAAATACTTAAAACCCATAAATTTTGCTGGTTTCAACATTCTGAATGATAAGAATCAAGAAAGAAATTCACTCAATACTTCCTAATAATTTTTGTAACCTAAAAATTCCCTCTTTGAATGAAAAACACAGTTAAAATTGAAAACTGGGAGAAAAAATAAAAATATTTGTTATTTTCCGAGAGAAGTACACGAAAAATGGGGAGAAAAAACTCGGCCATGTCTCTTTAGTCCACACACTCTCTCGTTTTTAATTTTTTTTCGATAAATTCGAAAATAACTTGGAATTTGAAAGGAATTGGAATGAAAAAATTGTAAAAACAAAAAGGAGCGAAAAAGAAAATATTATAGGTATTTTTAGCAATTTTTTTTTTAAATTCAGAGAGTTTAAGCGATAACGAACAAAAATTGTGAATTTATGAAAAGTTGATAGATTTTTTATGGTATATAAAATCAGGCTGGGTTTCATGTGAATTTTAGAACTTAAATCATTATATTTACAACTATTCTGAAAAAAAAAAGTGAATTTTCAGAATCTCCACCAGCCAAACCACGCTATCATTGTGAAAAAGCAACAGTTAGAAGAGACCGTTGCCTCTACAACAACAAAAAAGTTCGCCGAATAAGAAAATGGAACCCCGAAAACATGGGAAGACACCGACACTCATGGAATTCGCAAATTTATTTGAAAAATTCAAAAAGGTTAGTGTGATATTTTTTACAGTAAAAATATCAACAAAAATACTTTCAAAAATAAAAAATAAACAGAAGAGGCTGAAGAGGCAGAAGCCCCAATAAAAACGCTAAAAAATAATTTTAAAAAATGCCCCAAATATTAATATGTCCCATTTTTGCCCCCCCCCCCACTCGTATTTAATTCCCTCCCCCTACCCCATGCATCATTTTTCGAAATTTGTATTATTATTATTATTTCTGTATCATTTTTTTGTATTATTTTTTTTGTACTTTTTTAAAAACTTTCTCGTCATCACATTCTGAACAAATTGCATTCAAATTTGCCGGTTACTCATAAAAAGTGAGTTTTTTCCTAATTTTTCACCATTCAAATTTATTAATTTTCAGAGCTTGGAACTCCGAAACACATGGGATAACGCCGGCACTCAAGGAATTCGATGGGCCGCCCAAAATATACAAAGAGGTGAGTGATATAGTTAATTTTTCTATGAAAACTGAATGATTTTTAGGATTCAAAATTTCCCGATCTATTCGACTGATGGCCATTAGATTCGATGCGCCACGAAATTTTAGAAAGGTTGGTATTATGAAAGTCGAAACTTTTTCAAATGAAATCTTATTTCAGAAATGGAATATCAACAAAAAACCGACCTTCAATCAAAAACCTTCAACAAAAAATGGAATTTCAATTTACATGGGATAATGCCAACACTCATGGAATTCGATGGGTCGCATAATATATACAAAGGATACAACGTTACCGGATCTTATTGATTAATTACCATTGGATTCGATGCGCCTCGGAAATTCAAAAAGGTTGGTATTTTGAGAGTCGGAGCTTTTTCAAATGATAATGTTTTGCAGAAGCACACTATTAACAAAAACCGACCTACAAAAGAGGCAAAAAGCGAAAAACGGGACATAGACAAGTCAAAAGTGCATTCAAATTGGCTGGTTGGTCATAAAACAGAAGAAATTTATCAAGCACAACTGCCAACAACAAATAATGATCATATTAATAATCAGAAGAGGCAGAAGAGGCGGAAGCCCCATTAAAATATACTAAAATTATCAACAAAAAAAAAGAAAGCCCCAAATATTAATGTCCCATTCCCTCCCCAATTCGTTTTATTTTTATCCCCCCACTACCCCATGTTTATATTTTAAATTTTCGTCGACGAATTTGATGGCTTTAGAAGCTATCATTTTCGAATTCAGACTTTTTAGCGTATTTTTTAACCCGAGAAGGTATAAAACTATATTTAAAAATGTTTTTTTTTTTAAATTTTGTGAGATTTTTATCTCAGAAACGGTGGTTTTTGATAATTTCAGATATTCTCAGTTACCAAACCACCTACTTATCATTTTTTTAATTCTTAAACTGACATATTTTATCATTTACGTGAGAAAAACAAGCTTTAAACAAAAAAAAAAGAAAATATTTTTCTTCTTCGAGAGAACTACACGAACAAGGGACGAGGAAAAACTCGGCCAGCTCTCTCTAGTCCACACACTCTCTCGCTTTTGATTTTCTTGAATTTTTTGCAAACTTCTTTGGATTTTCAAATAGATTCTGATGAAGCAAATGCAAAAAAAAAAAATAAAACGAAGCGAGAAAAAATTTTCACAGTCATTTTCGTTTGAATTTCTGAAAAATAAGGCTGATTTTCAAAAGTTTCATTTTATTTATTAACCCGAGATGGTGTAAAACTATATTTTGAAAAAAATCAGAACAATAAGACTGATTTTCAGAATTTATTGATTATTTTTTAACCCGAGAAGGTGTAAAACTATATTTTGAAAAAAATCAGAACAATAAGACTGATTTTCAGAATTTATTGATTATTTTTTAACCCGAGAAGGTGTAAAACTATATTTTGAAAAAAAATCAGAACAATAAGACTGATTTTCAGAATTCATTGATTATTTTTTAACCCGAGAAGGTGTAAAACTATATTTTCAAAAAAAAAAAAAAACAAACCAGAAAAATATAGCTGATTTTCAGACTTTTTTGCCTATTTTTTGACCCGAGAAGGTGTAAAACTATAATTTTCATAAAACGGGAATCAGGTTCATCTTTTTTCTTGTTTATATCATTTTTTGGTGTATCCTCATTTTCAAATTCACGTGAAATCTGTTTTTTTGTACTGTTTTAATTTTTTTATGGGTCAAACACTTCAGTCTTTCCCCTTAAACCTCAAGTTGTTATTAATTGAACCTCTCAAATTTCTGAAACTGAAAATTAATATTAAAATGTTTTTCTTTATTCAATTTTTTCGCCACTTCCCATCCCATATAGCACTCCCAACCTTTAATTTTTGTGTCATGCTTTAGAAGTTTTTAGATACAGCGAAGTGTTTTGTATACTTTTCAATGTAGGCTAATATTTTTCCTAATAGTTTGGAGATTATTCTAGAGTTTCTTTGTGTATTCTAATTTTTTTCAATTTGTTTCCCATCTATCCTTTTTTTATGTTCCCAGTTTATTTTAGAAATTTTAATGTGATCCAGCTCAGTTTTCTGTA
This sequence comes from Caenorhabditis sp. 38 MB-2015, assembly GCA_900536415.3. Lineage (NCBI taxonomy): Eukaryota > Metazoa > Nematoda > Chromadorea > Rhabditida > Rhabditidae > Caenorhabditis > Caenorhabditis quiockensis. The sequence continues at coordinate 234 of LR549139.1, read as the reverse complement.
TATGTTTCAATGTATTCTTGAACTACTTATGTTTTTGAAAGTAATTTTAGACTTTTTATGTATATTTCAATCATATTACAGGCAATAATTCATTTTTTTCCCAACTGACACATCCCATTCCCAACTTTTTATCAAATACTAACAATTTTTCTTGTAACTAACACACTTTTAATGTATTTTCCACCTTTTATGAATATCATTCAATTTTTGTAACAACTGTAACCGAAAAAAATT